>JAODAL010026297.1:0-57011 GCA_025379985.1 Phyllomedusa bahiana | reverse complement strand
ATACGGGAATACGGGGAACGGGGGATACTTGATACTGGGCCCTAACCTTTTAGCCAGATTATCAGATTTTTCCCCAGTATTGAACAGCAAAAGGAAAACTTTTTTCTTAAAACAGAAAAAGCAAAACTTCTTAGACACGAGAACATGTTGAATCTATCATCCATCTGCGTAAACAAGATCTAGCTGCTCTTCCTCTCAGTATTTTTTTTTTAAACACCCCTAACTTTATAACAATGACAATTCCTTGTAAAGGCTTACACATGAAATACATAAAAAGTGGTTGTTGATACAGTAATAAGTATTATTCCAACATCTCCTCTGAAGCTCTGTGTCTCTCTCTCTGTATAGCTCTGTCTCTCTGTATAGCTCTGTCTCTCTCTCTTATACTCGGGTCTCTCTTCTGTAAATTTGGGTCTCTCTCTCTGTAAGCTCGGGGGTCTTCTCTCTGTATACCCGGGGTCTCTCTCTCTGTATAGCTCTGGGTCCTATCTCTGTATATTTGGGTCTCTCTCTGTATGCTCGGGGTCTCTTCTCTGATAGCTCTGGTCCTCTCTCTGTATAGCTTGGTTGCTCTCTCTGTAAGCTCGGGTTGTCTCTCTCTGTATAGTTGGTGTCTCTCTGTATAGCCTGTTTCTCTCTCCTGTATAGCTCTGGGTGTCCCTCTCTGTAAGCTCTGGGTGTCTCTCTCTGTATACCCTTTTGGGTGTCTCTCTGTTAGCTCTGTGTTCTCCTCTGTATTTTGGGGTCTCTTTTCTTTTAGCTTGGTCTTCTTTATAGCTCTGTTGTCTCTCTCTGTATGCTCTTGGTCTCTCTCTCTCTGTATATCTGGGCTCTCCTCTCTGTATAGTCTGGGTCTCTTCTCTGAAGCTCGGGGTCTCTCTTCTCGTATAGTTTGGGGTCTCTCTCTCTCTGTATAGTCGGTGTCTCTCTCTCTCTGTATAGTCTGTGTCTCTCTTCTCTTATAGCTCGGGGTCTCTCTCTCTCTGTATAGCTCTGGGTCTCCTCTCTCTGTATAGCTCGGGTCCTCTCTCTCTCTGTATAGCTCTGGTCTCTCTCTCTCTTATAGCCGGGGGTCTCTCCTCTCTGATAGCTCGGGTCTCTCTCTCTCTGTTAGCTCGGGGGTCTCTCTCTCTCTGTATAGCTCTGGGTGTCTCTCCTCTGAAAGCTCGGGTGCCCTCTCTGTTCTTTTGGGGGCTCTCTCCCTCTCTCCTCTCTGATGCTCTGGGTCTCTCTCTCTCTCTCTCTCTCTCTCTCTCTGAATAGCTCTGGGTCTCTCTCTCTCTCTCTCTCTCTGAATAGCTCTGGTTCTTCTCTCTTCTCTCCCCCTTCTCTCTGAATAGCTCTGGTCTCTCTCTCGTATACTTGGGTCTCCTCTCGTATAGCTCGGGGTCTCTCTCTCTGTCGGGGGTCTCTCTCTCTGTATACTCTGGTCATCTCTTTTAAAGTCTGGGTCTATCTTTGTATAGCTCGGGGTTATTCCTGTAAGTCTGGGTCATCTCTCTGTATTCTTGGGTCTATCTCTTGATAGTGGGGTCTATCTCTCTTGTATAGCTCTGGGCTCTCTCTTATAGTTTGGGTCTCTTTTGTAAGCTCTGGGTCCTCTTTGTATAGCTCTGGGTTCTCTCTCGTATAGTCGTGTGTCTCCTTCTGTATAGCTCTGTTGTCTCCTCTCTGTATGTGGGGTCTTTCTCTGTATACCCGGGGTCTCTCTCTCTCTTATCGGGGTCTCTCTCTCTGTATTCGGGTCTCTTCTCTGTATATCTGGGTCTCTTCTGTTTTGCTCTGGGTCTTCTTCTGTATAGCTCGGGGGTCTCTCCTCTGTATGCCGGGGTCTCTCCTCTGTATAGCCGGGGTCTCTTTTCCTGTATACTTGGGTCTCCTCCCCCCTTATGCTCTGGCTCTCTCTCTGTATACCGGGGTCTCTCCTTGTATACTCGGGCCCTCTCCTCTTTATTCTGGGTCTCTCTCTCTGTATGCCGGGGGTCTCTTCTTGTATACCGGGTCTCTCTCTTGTATAGCTCTGGGTCCTCTCTCGCATAGCTCGGGTCTCTCTCTCGTATAGCTCTGGGTCTCTCTCCTGTATAGCCTGGGTCCCTCGTATAGCTCGGGGGCTCTCTCTCTGTATAGCCTGTATCTCTTTTCCTGTATACCTGTATCTCTCTCTCTGTATAGTCTGTACTTCTCTCTGTATGCGTTGCCCGTCTTTTTCTCTCTTTTTCTGGTGGTTTGTTGTGTGTTTTTTAATTATATGTATGTAAAAATTAATATAATATATATATTTTTTTTTTAAACAAATATACATATTAAACTACTTCTTCTTGAAGTTATACTCAATGTTCAAGAAATGTTAAATTTAAACTGTAGCTATTCAGTTGAGCGATTATGGGTCTTGGCGCTCTTCCCTTTAGATCACAGGTGTCAAAATGAAGGTCTGAGAGCCAAATATGAAAAGCTGATGTGCAACTCACACATGGAGGTATATCTCCGACAGTCCTACCAAGGCACCTACCCACCCTACAATGGCCCTTCGGTGGCAACCACAATGCTGCCAAGTTAAAATGAGTTAAACACCCCTGATTTACACTATGTTAGCCGAAATCATCATTCAGATAAATCATACATGCCAACTCTCCCGTTTTTGGCGGGGGGGTCCCGCTATTTGGGATCCCCCCCCCCCCCGCCCTCCCCGGGGGAGTTGGGGTCCTTTAAGTTAACGCGGCGCAAGAGTAGCGCGGGTTGCGCTACTCTTGCGCCGCAGGGCCGCTCCTACAGGCGGGTGAGCGGCGGGCCGCAGCTTTCCGCTCACCCGCCCGGTGCTTGTCAGTGGGGGAGGAGCAGGAGGGAACACTCCCTCCTCCCTTCTCCCCCTGAATTCCCCGGCGCCTTGCGCGCTCTACATACAGGTCGCGGCGCAGGGGAAAGTGACGCGCGGCTGAAACTCACTCCCCTGCGTCGTGAGGAGATCGGCCGGAGCGGGCCGCGCTGAAAGGAGCCTGGTGGGTAAGTGACTTTTGTTATTTTATTTTTATTAGCTTTAGGGGCCAAATCTACCGGGCTAAAATAAGGGGCCTCCTACCTGGTTTACAATAGGGGCACTACCTGGCTACAATGGGGGTCTACCGGGGCAACAGAGGGGGCACTACCTGACTACAATAAGGGGGCACTACCTGACTACAATAAGGGGGCACCACCTGGCAACAGAGGGGGCAACTACCTGACTACAATAAGGGGGCCTCTACCTGGCTACAATGGGGGCACTACCTGGCAACAGAGGGGGCAACTACCTGACTACAATAAGGGGCACTACCTGACTACAATAGAGGGGGCACTACCTGACTACAATAAGGGGCACTACCTGACTACAATAAGGGGCACTACCTGGCTACAATGGGGGTCTACCTGGCAACAGAGGGGACACTACCTGGCTAACAATGGGGGGTTCAAACCTGGCAACAATGGGGGCACTACTGGCTAACAATGGGGCACTACCTGGCTAAACAAGGGGGGACACTCCCTTTGGCTAACAATGGGGACACTATCTGGCAAAAAATGGGGACACTACCTTGGCTAACAATGGGACACTACCTGGCTAACAATGGGGACACTACCTGGCTAACATTGGGGGAACTACCTGGCAACAGTGGGGGCAACTACCTGGCAAACAATGGGGGCACTAACCTGGCAAACAATGGGGGCACTACCTGGCAAACAATGGGGGCACTACCTGGCAAACAATGGGGGCACTACCTGGCAAACAATGGGGGGCACTACATGGCAAACAATGGGGGGAATCTACCTGGCAACAAAGGGGGCACCAACCTGGCTAACAAAGGGGGCACCTACCTGGCTAACAAAGGGGAGCATCAACCGGTCTAACAAAGGGGATCGTCTACCTGGCTACAAATTTGGCTCTACCTGGCTACAAGGCGGCATCTACCGGCCTGTAAGGGGCGCTACCTGGTTATGGGGGCTACTACCTGGCTATAAGGGCATCTACCTGGCTTTCTTCCAAAGCCGTTATGTAGTTAGGTGGAGTGGGTGTGGCTTTTTGAAGGGGCGTGGCATACTGACAAGATGGGCATGTCCATGCAAAATTTTGCCGCGGCGCGCATAGCACGCAGCTTACTAACATCTCCTGCTTTTTCATTTTCAAAAGTTGCCAACTATGAGATAAATACAGTTGCACTAAACTCTTTCCCAGCCACCACATTTGCTATGGTCATTGCTGCTTTCAGGAACTCCCAACAACTGGAGATCTTCTCTCCTAGTGTAAGAGGTAGTCATCAGGATTTGGCTATCACTCTGCACCTTTCACATCTCCCAGTCTCTAAATGTCTTATCTTTTTATACTCAGTATTGTATCCATAACAAGGGGGTGTCCTTTATGTCTACAAGAGGGAAGGTTTCTATATAGACTTAGAATAGGAATCTTAAATGTAAAGGCAGTGAAACTATAGAGGAATGGGTTATGGTGAACTCACACAATGAATTCAAAGGGTTCAGATGTATTTCTAGATTGTAATAATATAACAAATTATAAGGATTAGGTTTTTGAAAAAGAATCGATGTTGCAGGAATTTATTGAGATTGATAAATAGGAGTTGTAAAGTGATTTTTCCCTTAAATGAGGACAATTTGGAATTTGTTGGTCTTTTTCTGGATCAACACTGTAGGATGATCTGGATGGACATTTGTCTTTTTTCAGTCATAAAAACTATGTAACTATGTTCACACGGCAGATTAGGCTGCGGGTTTGGACGAGGTATTTGGGGCGGTTTCCGCAGCCTAAACCTCGCCTCAAACGCCCCCAGTTCATTACATTGGTTCCTATGGGAAACCATGTTGTTGTTCACACGATTCAGCTTTGGCAGGCGGCCTTGTCGCACGTTTTTGTGGAAGTCTCCTGTTAGTTTTTTCAGCGAGTCTTCAGCGTGGTTTTCGGCACAGGTTGCGGCGTGTTTTTCGATGCGGTTGGTGCTCGGTTGGAGCGTGGGTTTTGTACTGGCTACTAATTTGTATGGGTGAAAAACGCGCCGATAAACCTCAGTGGGAGATGGGAGTTTGAGGCGAAGTTTGGACGAGGTTTTGAGTGCGGAAAACCTCGTCCAAAACCGCGGCCAAATCCGCCGTGTGAACATGCCCTTGCAGTGCAGCAATTTCCCATCCATCTCATTTACCATAGAATGGCATCGTCTCTCTTAGTTATTGCTACCATTTGTATCATCATAAAAGAAAAGAAATGTTTTGCTTGTGACTACTATACACAAGATATATACATTATAGTAGCTGCTGGAGGTATTGTGGGGGGTCATGTAGTTCCTTCTGCAGATGGTATGCTTACATCTGTTGCATTACAATCTTCGGAGTACCTTACTACAAAGAGGTATTTCATGCTTGGTGGCAACAAAAAGCATGTGACAAAATTAAGCCTTCTTGGCAGTTCTTACTAAAAAGTACAAACACATGAATATCTTAGTTTTCCCAGTATAGACCTTTTTATCAATCTGTGATATCATTAAGTATCCACTTTTAGACCCTTGTTGCAGGGGTAGAATGTCCCTAAGCTGGACCAATGCTACTCATTTTGGATGACGCACTCCCGAACCAGGATTCCTCCGTTCTATTTACTTTCTTTAAACATCATCTTCCTTTCTTAAGACCTGGTTTCTCCTGGCTCAGGAGCCTTCACTTGAGCCATTGTTGGTCGGCTATCTCTACTTCTTCTCTCTATTCAATAAACACAATTGCTGACAAGTAGTGTCAGTCTAATGGACTCCAACACTTCAAAATGGCGCATAAAAATCATAGGAGGGTGTATATCTAAAATATAACGTTTATTACAATCAGATTAAAACAATTTCTAGAAAGTATATAATGACCCAAATAACAATAACTGTACACAATCAAAGGTAGGTATATAGTGTCAAGGTATATGGAACATGCTACTATCATGTTATATCCCTTTATTTTATGCTAAACAAAAAACAGGGCATCACTCCCGTTAAAGAGGGGACCTGTAGGGAACATAGCCCTTTTTATAAAAAACCCCTTTTGCCCCCCTTATTTGGTAAATGTATACAAACGCTGTAAAAAAATAATGTCGCATGTTCTCCCTTCATGGCTCATCAGGGGACTGAAGGATTCCCAGAATGAGACTGTGCTGGGTAGTGCAAAAGAGGCCAAACAAAGAGACAAAAAGGAGCATAGGCTCCAATTCTGTGGGGGGCTAGGGAAATAACGTTATATTTTAGATATACACCCTCCCATGATTTTTTGCATTCTATTCAACCATTCTTATATAGACAACCTATAGATCTGGACATTGCACAGCACACTTCCTCCATAGTTCACTCAATATCGTTTCCACTCCAGCCACAGTTCTGACATAGTATCTCTTGTGGTCCAGCACCACTCTTGGTTGTCCATCTCCCCTGAACACTACTTTGCCAGTTGCTGCTAGTCACACACAGGCCAGGAATACTTAACATGGTGAAACTTGCCAAGCATAACACTCAGCACAATTCCCATCCCATGGTAGGAACTCATCTCTGACCTGGTCATATATGACCAGGTTGGGGATGAGTCCCACCATGTGTTTGCCCCATCGGACCACTTATTGGCAGCCACGGCAGTAAAAAGGCAGAATTCCTTGCCACCATCTTACCAAACTGTAGATACAATCACATAATAAAAGTGCTTAGTATTACAGTTCACTTTTCCTTTCCCGTAACACAAAGAAAAACTTGGGTTGGGGGTTAAAATTAATATTGTTTAATTTTGCAAATCTTTAATTTTGAGATGATTGTAAGGAGAATATCCTACAGTCTCTGTTGGGCACTCGCTCTTGGATTTCTCCATTTTCACCCTTGTAATATATAAAGCACATGTATACAGACCATATGGCATCATAGAGGTTCATACTAATTGGTGTTTATGGTGCTTAGATGATAAAAATCAGCAACTAAATTATTTTTTAAAAATTTCTAATGATCAAGGCAATTAAAATGTTAAGTATTAACATTGTAAACAATAGTTAATTACATTGATTAATATTGAAATATTCCAATCTGTAAATCCTGAAACATGTATTTTATTTTGCTTTTTATCTGTAGTCATTCCTCTTAACATCTCTAAACTGCGGGGAATGTAATTTTTTAGAATTAAATATATTTATCTCCAAGCAGGTTGCCTTCATTTCGCTGTTTTTGACAACAGCTGGTCAGACCCATGTTGTCATGTACTAGACAGATGTTTTGGGAAAGGGTCTGTTCGAGTTCTACAGAGTGTGGAGAAAAAGTTTCATCTCTGTGAGTGAAAAATTGCTTAACAGTCTGTCTCTGAGATTTTACTATTTTAAGTCTAAAAATAAGACGAGGCAGTTCATGAATATTCTGTAGGGCCACAGTGCTCAGACTCTTGTATAAGGTTTGAAAAAAAATAATAGATGAAAAAGGGGGTTTTTTGGTAAATAAAAAAATATTCTTAAATAGGGCCAAAGAGGGTAAATTTTTTGTAAAGTTATACATACCTTCATGTTCAATATCAAAGATAAACGTAGAGTCTAATAAATACATTTTCATTCCAAATTTATAGAGACATATACAACACCATGCAAAGTTATTCATAGATTTTTTTGGTACCCTTTGTCCCTTTGCATATAAATCCTTTGAAACAAACTTTTTTGAGTCCATATAGATTGGGGAGCTAAGCGAAACGTGTGATGAATTCGGTGGGAACTTGTGTACAGTTTGCACCGTACAATAATCCCAACGGATGTGCTTGCTCTCCAATTATAGGTTTTAAATATAAAGTTTGTTTTCAAGGACTTTTATGTTTAAAAGGGTTTTGCCACGATTATGTTGTTAAAAACCTTTACAATGGGTATTTAATCACTTTTTAACTATATGTGATTAAAAAAATTGCCCCGAGAGAGCTACAGGTCCTTACCGCCCTTGTTAATTCAAAGCTTCTATTGATACGACTGACAAAGCTGTGGCCGGCTTGTGCAGGAAAGCTTCTTATCTTTTTACGGGAACTAAAGAAGCTTTAAAAGAGGGGGGAAAAAAGCTGTTGTCGTTTGTATAAGAATCTACTAGTTGATGTGTTATTGAGAAAAACATTGCCCGACCCCTTATGCATGGCTCTGTGCTTGGGCCCTTTTCTCTCTCTCTTCAGCTCAGCATTGCTTTGTTTACATTTGCTTCTTAGCAGATAAGTCACATCCTGGCAAATCCCCTTTAAGGACTAAGGTACCGATATTTTCCCTGAATAACTTTGCATGGTGTTTTATATATCTCTACAAGTTTTGAATTTAAATATATTTATTAGACTCTACGTTTATCTTTGATATTGTGCTAGTAAGGAGGGGAAGAAGGGAATCTCACAGTTAGAGTCTAACGGGTGAATGCTCAAATCTGGTTGTATATCATTGAAGTAAGACATACTTTCATGTCTCCCACTGCTCTTTACTTCTGGGTTCTTGTACTAGCTTGCTGGAGAGGCTCTTACCCCATTGTAACTGAATGAAGCAGGAGCCTCTCTTGAGTGTCCGGATGAGAACCAGGACGTGAAGAGGAGATCGATGGCAAGGCGGTTGTGTAGTGGGGGGTGGTCCTTCAAATTAGTAACTTTTTTTTACCCACCATGGCCCTATTCTGCAATATTTTTAATTCTTTTCTGTACACCTCCTTTAACAGTATAAAATAGGGCAAAATGTGGAAGTCATCTGTGTGGGTGAAATAATGTTTGTACATTATGTAATGCAACAATAGTATTTTTGGACTAGTGCTGTCAGATCTTAAACTAAAGCCTTAATTTGGCAAGCCCAAATTGAGTTTTTCCCATTTACCTTAAAGGGGTTTTCCCATGAAGGCAATTCATGCCTGGTATAATCTCCTTCAGCTTTCAGTGTGTTCAAAAGGGGGTGTGTATGATTTACTTGAATTGCATAACACGTGCTTGACATCACCATGCCATTCCCCCACATACTCATACTGATCAAACAAAGGTCTGTTTATGTATATATTTTATTTTCTTGTTCTTTATTTGCATTGTTTAATCCTGTATCCGGCCTGATCTGGTAGCAGCACCATCTTTTGCTATCGTTATCTTACTTAGGAGGTCCCTCATTTATCATCTTTCAGGGAAGTTGTTTTTCTCTTTATTCTAGTCTGTTGGCTTTTATTGTTGTTGCATTTGTTCCCTGATGAAATCAGGTAATTTTTTCGGGAAACGCGTCAGAACGGAACTGAGTGGTAGTCAGTCCTTTTATGTTTGATAGAAATTTATGCATGTGGGTTTGATAGTATATATCTTTCCTATGTAAGCCTCCAGTGATTCTTATTTGTCTATTGTGGTGGACTTTACATTATTATTCTTGTATTGCCATTTTAGTCTACCTTTTAATTTGTATATCTTGGATATTTTTTTTTCCCTAAGTGTCCCTTTGTATGTTGGGTTGTTTAGGGTCGGCCAGTCTTAGGTCTCTGTGTGGGGTCGCCCTTTTTGGGGTGGGTTCCCCACTTTATTGTAGGTAGTGTGTAAGGTGTATTAGGGTCTTGTTAGAAGCTTTTTATTGTTTTACATTAAAGGTTATGTTTTAATATTTTTGCCTGAAGGTATATTGTTTCTATGTTAGTTTGCGCATTGTAGTTGTTTATGCCGGGTATCTCTATCTTGGGGTGGTTTGTCCTTTCCTCGACATTTGAAAAGGATATGTGGTTTGTTGCATTGTTTAATTACTATGGAGTGCAGAGGATGGGAGTAGAATGGCAGCACCTGGGATTCAACACTTGTTGAACAGTGAGTGTGTGTGATTACTAGGCAGGAAAGAGACTGACAGTAGCTTCCAGACAGGTGATGTCTGAGCGTGTGCTGCCAGGACTGAGCAGCTCTTGTATCCACTAGAGATCAGCTGTGCACTATGGATCACTAAGGGAGCAGCTAAAACAAAAATGGAGCATAATTTTTAAAAATAATGAATGGTGAAAATTTGTTATTTAATTTGCAAGCTTCCCACATCAATTTTACTAAGTGTTAAAACCCCATTTAATGTTCTGTGATGTCCAATGTCAATTCCATTACCATAAAGTAGCTGTTAACCCTGTGTTATGGTAACCAGAGGTAATTATGGGAGTGCAGCAAAATGAGGTTGAAATGTAAAAGCAATTTAAAACCCTAAATCTAAGTTAGGGTTAAAGGGGTTGTCTCACTACAAGGATTGTTTTTATGTTAATGGACATATATTGCAAAGTGAGTTGTTTTTGCAAGATCTTTAACAGTGTCCTACCTATTCTTAGATATCCCCTCTTGTATGGGATGCATCAGCTCATCAGGTCACTATAGCTACAGACCTGTTCAATCTCTGCTGATAGGCTGCCAGCACTGGTTGCTATAGCTACAGACCTGTTCAATCTCTGCCGATAGGCTGCCAGCACTGGTTGCTATAGCAACAGACCTGTTTGATCTCTTCTGATAGGCTGCCAGCACTGGTTGCTATAGCTACAGACCTGTTTGATCTCTCCTGATAGGCTGCCAGCACTGGTTGCTATAGCTACAGACCTGGCATCTACTGCAGCCTAATAGAAGCCAGTAAACATGCCCCTAAATTCCAAATGAAACCAAGAAGACAGGACTGAGGTAAGAGGAATCAATGTAGTGAGACAACCCCTTTAAGAAAACAAAAAAATGCGGGTTTTGGACATTTTATCTCACCTGTTTAATACTTCTATGTCTAATTTTTATGAATTAAAATACAAAATCAATGTGAATAAGCCAAGTAAAATGAATCAAAAGAGCTCCCTCTCCCGACTTGAAAGATCTTTCAGATTCTTCAACAAGACATGTTTCTTGAAGATAAACCCCTGGTGGAAAACAATTATTTGTATATTACAAATGGTAATATTTTTGTGCCTAACGGTATGTTCCCATGGGCCAGATCTGTCCAAAACAGTCAGGGGCGTTGCTAGGGTCCTAAAACATCCGGGGCCCGGGCCCTTTGTGTTTTGCTCAGTAGGGCTGGGTTCACACGACATTTTTCACGCCACATTGTGAACTGCGGCAGAAAAACCTTCTGCTCCTGTCACTAATTTTCAGCATATTCCCCATAGAGTGACCCTATATCTATATACCTGCCTCAGCAGTCACTGCACAATGAAAATCACCAATGACAATTTACTTTTTCAAAACCCTCACCCCCGTTATGACGTGTAATATCCCTAAACAGTCACCAAAACATACACCGATACATGGAGCAAATCTACCGGACAAAGATTGTTATTTAAAACCTCCTACAAAACCAAGGGACCCTAAATTTATTATTACAAAGCACCAAATATTCCTGCGACCTGACCAAACGCGACCCCACATGTGACCATCAGTTGTACACAGGCTCTGATTAATATACCACCGCCATACAGTGACCAGATAGCGGTGGGTTTATTAGTTGTATGTAGACGCTTGCAGACATTTATGTGATTACACTGCATTTTACATTTAGTGAAATTACCGGGGACTTCATTTTCTGATCAACGTCGTTCACTTTCCCTTTTCTTCTCCATCCCGGGTTTCACACCTTCATGCTGATTGCTCCCGGCCAATACTCGTCCCTGCAGATTTGGACACAAATATCTTACAATCCTCACATTTCCCGCAACTCCTTAATTATAGGTATAGCAGTCCCTCAGTTTGGTAGGTATATAAATTAGGGTCACTTAGGCAGGTATTAGATATAGGGTCACTTAGGGAGGTTATAAAATATAGGGGGACTCTCAAGCAGGTATATAGTATGGGGCACTGAGGCAGGTATATAGAGGGATGAGACAGGAATATAGGGCCACAGGCAGGAATATTGGGGCCACAGGCAGGGTATATTTGGGCCACAAAGGGGAGGTATATGGGGCCACAGGCAGGTATTATGGGCCACAGGCAGGTATATGGGGGCACAGGCAGGTATATGGGGGCCACAGGCAGGTATTTGGGGGCCACAGGCAGGTATAGGGGGGCCCCAGGCAGGTTTTAGGGGGGCCACAGGCAGGTATAGGGGGCCACAGGCAGTATAGGGGGTCGCAGGCAGTATAGGGGGCTGCAGGCAGGTATAGGGGGCCGCAGGGAGTATAGGGGGCCGCAGGCAGGTATAGGGGGCCGCAGGCAGGTATAGGGGGCCGCAGGCAGGTATATAGGGCCACAGGCAGGTATATGGGGCCACAGGCAGGTATATGGGGGCCACAGACAGTATATGGGGCCACAGGCAGGTATAGGGGGCCACAGGCAGTTTACAGGGCCACAGACAATATACGGGGCCACAGGCAGGTATAGGGGGCCACAGGCAGTAAATGGGGCCAAAGGATGGTATATGGGGCCACAGGCAGGTATAGGGGGCCGGGAGGCAGGTATAGGGGGCCACAGGCGGGATAGGGGGCCGCAGGCAGGTTATAGGGGGCGCGGCAGTTAGGGGCCGAGGCAGGTATAGGGGGCCGCAGGCAGGTCTAGGGGGCCCCAGGCAGGTATAGGGGGCCACAGGCAGGTATAGGGGGCCACAGGCAGTATACGGGGCCGCAGGCAGGTATATGGGGCCACAGGCAGGTATAGGGGCCATAGGCAGTATATGGGGCCACAGGCAGTATATAAGGGCACCGAGGCAGGTAAACGCTATAAAAATAACAACATTAATACTCACCTTAGCATCCCCAGCGAGCGCGCTCCATCCTCTTCAGTCCGCGCTTCTCCGGCAGCTCCTCGGGTGCACAGCCTGTGACGCGCTGTGCGCCCGAGGACAGGGAGCGGCGTGATGAGGTCATTACATCGCGCCGCTGCCAGCTGAGCAGCACGGGGCCGCGCCAGCTCCTCAGTGCAATGAGGACCCAGCGGCCCCGCTGTTTCGGACCTGGAGACGGTCCGACACTGTCTGCGGGGCAGGGAGCGCTCGCTCTCTGCTCCGCAGAAGCCCGCGGCTGTATGTGTGTCCAGCGGACGCACATGCAGCTGAAGGGTGGCACGGCCAGTCGGTGCTCCAGGCCCATGGCAGCGGCCTGGAGCCCGGGAGGTTCGGGGCACAGGGGGTTTTATTCGGGGCCCGAGCCCCGAATAAAACAGCCTAGCGACGCCCCTGAAAACAGTGTTTTAAAAACTTCTCATAGACTGCAATGGATAATGTACGCTATCATTCACACGATGCATATTTTACTTTCCGATGTTTCAGGGCGCCTGATAAAGAATTGACATGTCAGTTCTTCCAAGCGTATACATGCTGCAAAATGTTAATGTATAGGAGGCAGAAATCTGCCCCGGATACTATGCATCATTTAGGTATTGAAATAATGCGTTAGCAAGCATGTAATTTCAACGACACATCAAACACCTTTTTTGTGGCTCAAACGTATGCATCAGAAAAAGGCTGTGTGAACACACCCTAAAAGAGGCAAGAAAGAGAAACCCCCAAAAAAAGGATTTCTTTGCTGCAGCACCTAGAAAGAATTAAGGCTACATGTATGAAAACTGTCTCGGTTGAAGGGCTTGTTCACACGGCTTATTTTTGACGAGGTTATGGATGCGGTTTTTTAAGCGTGTCCCGCCCAAAGCCTCGTCCAAAACACCTTCAAAACGCCCACATTTAATTTAATTGATTCCTATGTCAAACTTTGTTGTAGTTCACACACGACGAGATTTTTACGCGCATATTTGGAAGCGGTGAAAAAGAAGTATCATGTCAATTCTTGAAGCGCGTTTTAGGGGCTTTTTGGTGTCGTTTTGGGGCGGATGTTGTCCTGGCTATTAATTTGTATGGGTGAAAACCTCGTAGAAAACCTCATCCAAAATCTGATCCAAAACCTCGTCGAGAAACTCCTCTAAAACCTCTTCTGAAGAAGCGTGTTTCAGGTGAGGCAACACTCAGCAAACCTCATCCAAAGCCTCGTCCAAATAAGCCGTGTGAACATGGCCTAAGACTTTCTTTATTGCCCATAGCAACCAATTAGAGTGTCCCTTTCATGTAGTGTTCCAAAAAAAAAAGGAGCTCTGATTGGTTGCTGTGGGCAGCAAGGAAAGTTTTAGACCTGGATAGCTTTGATGCATGTCCCCCATATTGTCAAAAACACAGGTTGGTTGTATGCCCCATTTTTTTTGTTGTTGTTTTTTTTTTTCTTATTTGCATGGTTAGTGGCTACGCAAATTTGTCAATCATTTAAATTAATGTCTGTGTGGTTGTGCTCATGTTGGTTTGAAAATTTGTGCAACCATTTATTTAGCAAATGAAAAACATGGCAGCAACGTGGTCAAGAACAGTACACTGTAACCAAGCTGTGATTGCCCCATGTACTTGTACTATCAGAACACATTTAAATATAGAGTTAGTAGGGTCATTGCTCGTGCCTAGTCTTCTACATTGACTTCAGTAAGATTTGTAAATGCCACCAAGCAAATGTGCTTGACTGTATTTGTAAATTACATGGAGTTGATGTAGAAAGACAAGTTTGCATGGCCACCAATGATATTCATAGTGGCCATGGTACTAAACAAGAGGCGGTTCAGAGGACCTCTGTACTGGAGATGGGTGTCTTTCCAAGAGGTAGAATGCAAGGTTGTTTTATCCATTGGCTACACTAAGCAGTTACCCAGGGGCTTCAGGTGATCACGGGTATGGTGATTTTTGTTCCATGTACAGCAATGTTTTTTTAGATACTGTAAAACTCTTATTTATAGGCGGTCCAGGGATAATGGGTGGGCAGAGGTAAGTCACTGCTTAGGGTGCCACCACATTCCAGACTGGAATGGGGCACAAGGAGGTATGGAGCATGCTGAAGTTTCACTGGGTGAGTGCAGTATGGGCAGGCTTGGGACAAGGTATTCTGGTGCCCTAAGTAAATAAGCCATACCTCCTTGCACCTCCTTCCTTCTTTGGATGAAGTGGAGCCCTAGGCGGTTGTCTACCTTCACTTACTCGTCGTCCTGGCCCTGACTGTGGGTGACCTGTATGTACAGGGCTGCACCAGTACTTTGGCGTTCTTTCAGGCCAAAAACTGGCATAGTGCTGTACGTTAAATGTATGAGCAGGAGAAGTCCACAATTAGGCGCTTTATAAAGCACCCACGACATTTTATAATGGGCCTGAGATAGGGAGCGTTCTGGAGGCGTGTTGCACTACAACTGTAGAATTCTACACATTTATGAGTTTTGATTGGCAAATTCAGGTGCATTATTGCTGGAATAGGTAGACCAAGTTAAAAGTGGTTTCCCTAAGCCAGAATTGTCGCTTAGTAGCTCGAAAGCACTAAATCTACAGTATGACCCGTAGTAGAACAGGTTCATAGATTGAGGCACATTCAACACTACTAATGAGCGGCAAAAAATTGGCACATCGGCACCAAAAATCATACATGTCGTCCTCTATGCTTTATTTGCCTAGGACACTGAAATACCATGTCCCAGCTGTGCTTAGAGGCTTCATACATAAAATGAAATTCTTTTAACTATAACCATATAGCTATATGGTGATATTACTAGTTCATTAACAGCAAGGTGACCTCAGTTCAGATGGGCACCTACTCTTAGCAAACAATTTCACCTCTCTCTTTGTCTTTCAGATCTCCATACTGTTTAGGGTGTGAGGGTTTCAACTAGATTCTGTTCTGATAAAAAACAGACACTTTTTTGGCATTGGTCTGCTGAAGGTAATTGGGTGTGCTTGATGGTGGCTAGAAGCATGGCCTGGTGAAGTGCCCTTATTGATCATGATTAGAGGCATGCTCTGATGTTATGTGTTTCCGCTAGTGTCAGTTTTAGTATTAAGGTATTAATTGACCATCCAGAGTCCATATTGACAGTATCTTTCAGAATATTAAATGGTAACCGTTGACCTGTAAGTTCTGTAAAATTCCCAATATCTGGTAATGTTTAGTGAGGGCCGATGCATGTTATCACATAGATCCAACGCATAGCTCTGTTATCAGTGTTTCTCGCATAATTTTGTTATGAGAACGCTGTACGACATAGCACTGATTGATGGAAATGCAGGTGTTTATGGCTTATTAAGAGGAGTGTTCAACATCCGGTGATGGATTTTTCCAGTGGGAGGTTAAAGGGAACCTGTCACATAGTTTGTGCCCCCCTTGCTGAGGGCATCACAAGCTAGTGTCAGACCTGCTGTTCCCAGTGCTGTGCCCCTTATTCTGTAAGATGCAGCAGTTTTAGAGCATTTACCCCTTAAATCTTATTCATGAGCAGGTGTTAGCTCCACCCACCAAAGGCTAGCTCCGTCCACTGACAGTTATTCACATGTTTCTACCTATTCAAAGTAATAGGGTTGTCAGTTGAGGTGGGCGGGGCTAGCCTCCGATTGGCCGGGTTTGAAAAAAACTTGATTCTCTGAAGAACTCTTCAAATGACTCTTCTGGCTGAAAACTGCAGATTTGAGCATTAAATACACGAAAACTACAGCATCTTACAGAATAAGGGACACAGCGCTGGAAACAGCAGGTCTGACACTAGCTTGCTCTGTCCTCAGCATCTTACAGACTAAGGGACACAGCGCTGGAAACAGCAGGTCTGACACTACCTTGTATTGTCCTCAGCATCTTACAGAATAAGAGGCACAGCGCTGGAAACAGCAGGTCTGACACTAGCTTGTGCTGCCCTCAGCATCTTACAGAATAAGAGGCACAGCGCTGGAAACAGCAGGTCTGACACTAGCCTGTGCTGTCCTCAGTCAGGGGGGCAAAACCTATGTGACAGGTTATCTTTAAACTCTGAAGAACTGGGCATTTTGAGGAGTGGGGGCCTTACACTGGACAAATACTGATGTGTTAGTTTGCTTAACACTTGGTTACTCAGCATTTGTTTTCGAATGAGATATAAGCTGAGAGTTTACTGCGGAGCTAGAAGTCTTTGGACCTGCGTGCTATCGGGGACGCCCGTGACGCTGTGTAGGTCCCTGGATTTCTCTCTATATCCGCTGGCTAACTTCTCCCAGTTGATTCTGGATAGATGGAGCATATAATGCTTGGTGAAGTTTTGATCTGTATAGAGGTGTAATGTAAGTCGCTAACTTTTGTAGTTTGTATTATACAAAAGTGTATGCAATATCACACTATCTTCTTTTATTTTTACATAATCCCTGAATTCTTCATATCCTTAAATTATTTAAGCATTTGGTGTTGCCTTTTTTAAAGCCGTATCTGATCCTTCTAAATACTTGGCAAAACACCAGTGCACTGATTTGCCCCAGGGAGAGAGGGGTGATAATTCAGTTATGACTTTCCTGGGTGGAGATAAATGTATGAGCTGGGACCAGGGTCATCTTTTCCACTGGGCGCATTATGCAGTTGCCTGGGGGCCCCACAAGTATTGGGGCTCCAAGTGGTCTATGTATGCCTCAGGAGCACAAGAAACATACCCTAGATGCCTTGGTTGGCTTTGCTTATTTAACCATTTCTGTGTTTTATTGATGTGCAAACAGTTAAAAACCTTTGTGGAGAAGGGAGCCAAAGACTCCCTGCCCTGCCAAATAGTCCTGCATACTGCAGGCTGTAGGTGTCCAGATATAAGTGGCGTGATAATATGGGTGTTCTTGAGGGGGGCTCGAGGTATGGCCAAGTGTGATGTCCTGTATTTGGGCAGGGTCCTCTACAGTGCTATGCCCAGGGGCCCATCTCTGGCTGGGACTGGCCCTTTTTGGCTCCTCCTATCTTTTTCTTTTTTTCAAACTTGTTTTTTATTGCAAAACACTCTTAATACACATCAAATCTTGTGGTAACATGGGTCAATAATAACATTTGTATTCAGCAGAAGCAGAAATTTTGCAAAAAGACGTAACTCAGCCTATTCCTCATTCTAACATGCCAGTGCCATTCCGGATGCACGTGATCTCTCTGGTCAGCCCAAAGGTCAATATTCTGTATAGATTCTGCTGCGCATTCCCGGTTTCACTTGGCCACCTTTCACATATAGGCTGATGTGTTTGCATTAAAATTGTAACTTATAATAAACATCAAACAGGGGGGAGGGGAGTAGGGGAAAGAGAGAAGAAAAAAAAAAAAAAAAAAAAGGGGGGGGGGGGGGGGGAGAGACAGACACAGGGGAGGCTCCTCTATCTTATGTGTACACTTTGAGGCTTAGATCTAAACATTACTAATATTCTAAATTATTAATGCTAGTAATTTTACCCAGCAACTGTGTTATAAGGACTTCATCTTCATTTGCAGTAATATCTTTAGTGGAACATCTAAAGCCTTAAAACTGTTTGTGAAAATATTATCAAAATGTACAAATGACTGAGAAAGTAATGGATTAAGGTGCAAGTCCTTTCCAGAAAGGAAAGTAAATATGCAAACCGCAATTTATGTCAATTTTATCATGGTAATTTTAGTGTTTTTGTAATATTTTCCTCAAGTTGTTTTCCTCATTACGGAGTGCTGCAGCGAGGACAACAGGTGTAACTTCAAATTGATAAATTGCCATGTGAAAATTGAAAAATGACAAAATTACATAAAATCTACTTTGGAAAGCTGCCATGAAATAAACTCAAATCCATGAAATGATTGGATGCTACAAGTTTAAAATGGTTTAATCTCCAAAGTAAAAAGCAGTGTCCATGGGAGTTATGTGTTGTATATTCTCTATAGTAGTCTAAGGCTTGATATTTTCTGTGCTAGTAGCATGCCACACAGCAACATTGCATGTTATCATGAACTGCTACAATTTCGAAGTCTGGTTATTAGAAATGAGGATTTTTTAAAGGGGTTTTCTCACAATGCACTTTCACGGAGCCACAGACATCTTTAGACTTTCACTTCCTGGTCAGGCTGTGGGCAGATCTTTAGCAGTGATTGGCACATCACCTCTGCTGTTCCCAGCTATTCTTTATACATTAACATGACTGCAGGAGAGTTATAACGTGTAGTATACAAGGCTACAGAGCTCTAAAGAGCAAAAGCTTTTTGTTTAGTTACGTAAAAAAACTCTGTTGCTAGAGATAAGAGACTGCAGGGAGTGACTCGTCTTGGTTGGAGTGACTGACTGACAGCAGCTTAGAGGAATCAGAGATAAGAGAGGCCTGGGAAATGCAGTTGGTAACCAGAGAAGCATGTGTGTTGGAAGAGGAGATAAAATCTTATTTATCTCCTGGTCAAAGCAAAATCAACAAAGCAATGTATTTGATATTTTTCCTCTATCTTTTCTTACCCGTGAAGAGCTAATCTTTGTAGTGAGAAAACCCATAGAAGATTTGTGTGGGACTAGTTTATCCCCCATCTCAACATAACTGTACCCATCAGAGAAGGAATATATTTAATTTTTTTGATGTGTAAAGGTTTTTTTTGTAAAAAAAAAAAAAATAGATTTAATTAGGGTTTTCTATGGACTATCGTGTCTATTTAAACTGTATCGATGTAATGTGTTACAGATGGTTTGTTTGTAACATCGGCCCTTAATATTGCATACATTACTTATAGGGGTGGTCTCACTACTTTAATTTTGGGTGCTTCATTTTTAATTTAGGGGCGTGTTTACTGCCTTCCACTAGGCTGCAGTGGAAACAAGGTCTGTAGCTATAGCAAACAGTGCTGTCTGCCTATCATCAACAGAGACTGAACAGGTCTGTAGCTAGAACAACCAGTGCTGGCAGCCTATCAGGGGAGATCAAAGAGATCTGTAGCTATAGCGACCAGTGCTGAGAGCCTATCAGGAGAGATCAAACAGGTCTGTACCTATAGCAACCAGTGCTGGCAGCCTATCAGGAGAGAGAGAGAACAGGTCTGTAGCTAGAACAACCAGTGCTGGCAGCCTATCAGGAGAGATTGAACAGGTGTGTCGCTATAGCAACTAGTGCTGACAGCCTATTCATGAGAGAGAGAGAGAACAGGTCTGTAGCTATAGCAACCAGTGCTGGCAGGCTATCAGGAGAGAGAACAGGTTTGTAGCTATAGCAACCAGTGCTGGTAGCCTATCAGGAGAGATTGAACAGGTGTGTGTACCTATAGCAACCAGTGCTGGTAGCCTATCAGGAGAGATTGAACAGGTGTGTAGCTATAGCAACCAGTGCTGGCAGCCTATCAGGAGAGAGAGAAAACAGGTCTGTAGCTATAGCAACCAGTGTTGGGAGCCTATCTGAATAGATAAAACAGGTCTGTAGCCATAGTGACCTGAGGAGCTGATGCAGCCCATACAAGAGGGGATATCTAGGAATAGGTAGGATACCGTTAATGGACACATATTGCAAAGTGACTTGTTTTTGCAAGATGTTTAAAAGCAGCGATCCTTGTAGTGAGACAACCCCTTTAAATGTCGGTGGGCTTGCTGAATTGTGACCTCAGTCTTGTCCCAAGGGGAGGAGTAGTGCGCAGCAGCCATCGTGGTCTCTGAAGGTTTAAGCAGCAGGGATGGGAGCCGGCTCTGATCCCTGCCGTTAGCAGTTGGTATCATCTGTAATAATCAGCCGGTATCCACAACCTATGGCGTGGGCTCAGTGAGTGAGCCCCCTCCATACATCCTTACTAACAGTAGGATGTCTCCATATGTCCACTAAGAGGTCAAAATCAAATCCCAAAATTTCTGAATGGTTTTGCTGCAGTTTATTCATAAAGGAGTTTTGGTTTCTCCACCATTCTTGCACCCACTTTAAATCCAGGCTGTGAACGGAGTCCATGATATTTCAATAAATTCTGTTTCTGAGCATTATTTCTTACTTCCTACGAGATGATAAAACCTTACTTTTAAAACTGTAATCATGAAAAGGAACATAAAATGTCAGCGGTGATTTGTGTAAATGATTTATGTCTTTTATTTTACCACATTTCAGTCTTCCAATTCAACGTGTGATTTAAGCTCCGCAGCCCGTTGTACCTGTTATAGATTGATTTTTGTGTGAAATATTTTCAAAGAAAGATTAAGAACAAACAACAATTGTTTTAAAAAAAAAGTTTTTATTGGATTACAAGACTAAAGTATTTACACTTAATGCTCCCATTTTTATCTGAAGAAGCGTCTGATGGTGCGAAACGCGTTATAAGTGTGTGTTGTATATATGGAAAGGGTAGCTCTTTTTTCATTTTTAATGGAATAAAGAACCTTTATTTAAAACCATATCCTCGCTAATCACGAGGTTTTTTTTTTCCTTTTGGAATTGAGCGCCGGATCCATATTTTTCGTCCTGATCCTTGCTGTTGGTTCCCGCTGCCTGCTTGCGGCTCCGGAGAGAGTGACCTGCGGCTGCTATTCCGTGGCTCGGATAGAGCCACCCATGCCCGTACGAGTGTTGTGCCTCTATAATAATACGCACAACAGCTCTAGGTGAGCACCTTTTCTATTTGTTGTTTTAATTGCTTTACTTCAGACGTACTTTCACCATAGAGCGCCACCTCTGTGTATTTCTTTCTGTATTCCAAGTAATAGGTTTGTCAGTGGAGGTGGGCGGGGCTAGCCTCCGGTGGGCGGGGTTTGAAAAAACTGACTCTTCGAATGACTCTTCTGGCTGAAAACTGCAGATTTGAGCATTAAATACACGAAATCTACAGCATCTTACAGAATAAGGGACACAGCGCTGGAAACAGCATGTCTGACACTAGCTTGTTCTGCCCTCAGCAAGGGGGGCAAAAACTATGTGACAGGTTCTCTTTAAAGGGTAAATGATAGAAGAATGCATAGATCCAGCAAGTCAATAAGGATGTGTCAGTAAGAGCATGTCTTGGGTTAGTGAGTTGTATGTGGGGGATGAAAGGGGTTTGGCCATCATGACATTGATAGTTGACCTTGATGACTTGTCCTATTGAGCTGCTAAGTGTAGGTCTCAGAGATGAGAATCCCACTTACCTTCAGAACTGGTGTCAAAACTCCCTGTTATGAATGGAGACGGGTCCATGTTTGTGGTTAGCGCTAATTAATTTCAATGGCAATTCTGAATATAGCTAAAAGGAACCCATTGGCTGTACTTGGAACTCCCATTGAATAGAATGGAGAGTGGTCAATCAAGGCTTTATACTTCTCCATTTAGGGCCAGTTAAGGAGATAGGTGACGACACAATATCATCTCTTTGACCTGCACCTGGTCCAAATCCCTTTTGATACTCGACTTAGACTTCAGTAATTCCAAAAATAGTCAAACTGATACTCTAAGGGTATGTTCACACGGCGTAATGGCGGCGCGCATTTTGCAGTGTATTTGTGCTTTAATCGGGCCGAAATGTGCACTGCAGTTATGAAAATTCATAGCTCTCATAGAGGACTATGATTTACGTCTCATCTCCTCTGGCGTACAATACGATCGTGTAGCACGTACTTCTAAAACGCACGGTGTATTGTGGCGCGTACAGTACATGCCCCAATACGCTGTGTGAACATGCCCTTACTGCGACAGAGAAATGCATAGATACAAATAATTTACCACCAATTAAACCTTATTAGACACGGGCCCAACTCAGTATCAACTACCATGGCTGGTATAACTAAAATAAAAATATCTTTATTTAATCAAAAAAATTCAAAAATTCATAAAGCACCTAGCATGCTCAATAAGGGAAAATCATAGAGACTGAGATAGCAGTATGGAGGTATACAGAAATTAGGAGCACATGCTAAAATATGTTAATTAAGACTACCCACCGTATGCAGACTTGTGTAGGAGGAAAAAACTTTCTCTATCTTTTTCTTTCTCTTTCTGTCTCTCTCTCTCTGTATATCTGTATCTCTCTCTCTCTGTATATCTGTATCTCTCTCTCTCTGTATCTCTGTATCTCTCTCTCTGTATAGCTCTGGGTCTCTCTCTCTCTGTATAGCTCTGGGTCTCTCTCTGTATAGCTCTCTCTCTCTCTGTATAGCCTCTTCTCTTTTATAGCTTCTCTCTCTTTTGTATAGCTCTGGGTCTCTCTCTCTCTCTCTTTTATAGCTCTGGGTCTCTCTCTCTCTCTCTCTCTGTATATCTCTGGGTCTCTCTCTCTCTCTCTGTATAGCTCTGGGTCTCTCTCTCTCTCTGTATAGCTCTGGGTCTCTCTCTCTCTCTCTGTATAGCTCTGGGTCTCTCTCTCTGTATGCTTGGGTCTCTCTTTTCTCTCTGTATAGCTCTGGGGTCTCTCTCTCTCTCTGTATAGCTCTGGGTTCTTCTTCTCTGTATAGCTCTGGGTCTCCTCTCTCTCTGTATAGCTGGGTCTCTTCTCTCTCTCTGTATAGCTCTCTCTCTCTCTCTCTCTCTCTCTCTCTCTGTATAGCTCTGTCTCTCTCTCTCTCTGTATAGCTCTGTCTCTCTCTCTCTCTGTATAGCTCTGTCTCTCTCTCTCTGTATAGCTCTGTCTCTCTCTCTCTGTATAGCTCTGTCTCTCTCTCTCTGTATAGCTTGGGTTCTCTCTTCTCTGTTTTAGCTCTGTATCTCTCTCTCTGTATATCTCTGTGTCTCTCTCTCTATATCTCTTTGTCTCTCTCTCTCTGTATAGCTCTGGGTCTCTCTCTCTCTGTATAGCTCTGGGTCTCTCTCTCTCTGTATAGCTCTGGGTCTCTCTCTCTGTATAGCTCTGTATCTCTCTCTCTCTCTCTGTATCTCTCTCTCTCTCACTCTGTATCTCTCTCTCTCTCTCTCTCTGTATCTCTCTCTATAGCTCTGTATCTCTCTCTCTGTATCGCTCTCTCTGTATCGCTCTCTCTGTATCGCTCTCTCTGTATCGCTCTCTCTGTATCGCTCTCTCTGTATCTCGCTCTCTGTATCGCTCTCTGTATCTCTCTCTGTATCTCTCTCTGTATCTCTCTCTGTATCTCTCTCTGTATCTCTCTCTGTATCGCTCTCTCTGTATCGCTCTCTCTGTATCTCTCTCTGTATCTCTCTCTGTATCTCTCTCTGTATCGCTCTCTCTGTATCTCTCTCTCTATCTGTATCTCTCTTTCTGTATCTCTCTTTCTGTATCTCTCTGTCTGTATCTCTCTGTCTGTATCTCTCTGTCTGTATCTCTCTGTCTTTATCTCTCTCTTTCTGTATCTCTCTCTTTCTGTATCTCTCTCTTTCTTTATCTCTCTCTTTCTGTATCTCTCTCTTTCTGTATCTCCCTCTATCTGTCTCTCTCTGTCTCTCTCTCTGTATCTCTCTCTGTATCTTCTCTCTCTCTGTATCTTCTCTCTCTCTCTGTATCTTTCTCTCTCTCTCTGTATCTTCTCTCTCTCTGTATCTCTCTCTCTCTGTATCTTTCTCTGTATCTCTCTCTCTGTATCTTTCTCTGTATCTTTCTCTCTCTGTATCTCTCTCTTTATCTCTCTTTCCGTATCTCTCTCTGTATCTCTCTCTCTCTGTATCTCTCTCTCTCTGTGTCTCTCGCTCTCTGTGTGTGTGTCTCGCTCTCTGTGTGTGTGTCTCGCTCTCTGTGTGTGTGTCTCGCTCTCTGTGTGTGTGTCTCGCTCTCTGTGTGTGTCTCTCGCTCTGTGTGTCTCTCGCTCTGTGTGTCTCTCGCTCTGTGTGTCTCTCGCTCTGTGTGTCTCTCGCTCTGTGTGTCTCTCGCTCTGTGTGTCTCTCGCTCTGTGTGTCTCTCTCTCTGTGTGTCTCTCGCTCTGTGTGTCTCTCGCTCTGTGTGTCTCTCGCTCTGTGTGTCTCTCGCTCTGTGTGTCTCTCGCTCTGTGTGTTTTCTGCTCTGTGTGTCTCTCGCTCTGTGTGTCTCTCGCTCTGTGTGTCTCTCGCTGTGTGTGTGTCTCTCTCTCTGTGTGTCTCGCTCGCTCTGTGTGTCTCTCGCTCTGTGTCTCGCTCGCTCGCTCTGTGTCTCGCTCGCTCTGTCTCTCGCGCGCTCTGTGTCTCTCGCTCTCTGTCGCTCTCGCTCTCTGTCGCTCTCGCTCTGTCGCTCTCGCGCTGTCTCGCGCGCTCTCTGCAGCTCTCGCGCGCTCTCTGCAGCTCTCGCGCGCTCTCTGCAGCTCTCGCGCGCTCTCTGCAGCTCTCGCGCGCTCTCTGCAGCTCTCGCGCGCTCTCTGCAGCTCTCGCGCGCTCTCTGCAGGTCTCGCGCGCTCTCTGCAGCTGTCTCGCGCGCTCTCTGCAGCTGTCTCGCTCTCTCTGCAGCTGTCTCGCTCTCTCTGCAGCTGTCTCGCTCTCTCTGCAGCTGTCTCGCTCTCTCTGTAGCTGTCTCGCTCTCTCTGTAGCTGTCTCGCTCTCTCTGTAGCTGTCTCGCTCTCTCTGTAGCTGTCTCGCTCTCTCTGTAACTGTCTCGCTCTCTCTGTAGCTGTCTCGCTCTCTCTGTAGCTGTCTCGACATCAATAAAAGATCTAGGTAAGAATATTGTATAGCCACTAATAAGTATGACGGCACTGCATCAGTAAATTCAAGGTCGCAATATGTCCTGAATAAAGTCTATAAAGAGTAATTGTGAAGATAGCCTAATAAAGTAATGAGGATATATCTTTCCCCTAAGCATCTGCCTCAGTCAATAGATGGATACGGTCCCGATGCACGTTTCACGTCGGCTTCCTCTGTTTTATGTGTTTTGTAATACTTTGATGAAATAAAGCAATTGTTATATTTTTACTGGCCATAGTAGTTTATACCTTGCACTGCATAGATACAGCAGGTGGAAAATACTGTATTCCTAGAGTTGGTAAAGGACTAAGGTTTTGCTATGACAGACATAGGTGCAGGTATTAGCGAGTGCAGAGAATCCTTCCGTTTGAAACTGTTGTTACCCCAGATATCAAATGAGTAATATCTGTCCCACCTTCATTAATTCAAATAGTATATTTCGCACTATGTAATTTGGAGTGCCCACAATAGTGCCTAATTCATTAGAGGGGTATGCCTTTTAATAAATCGGGTGCATCTTATATTGTCTGAATTTAGATTTACCTGCCACTGGCAGCTCCACATTTCTGTTAGTAAAAAGAAATCTAAAATAACCTTTACAAGTCGGCTTGTCTGTGCAGGAGGGGGCATAAGGTGAGAAGACGCCTTGAGTAGTGGTGACTTTTTAGCAGTGACTTTTTAACTTGTGCAATTTTTGTCCGGGTCATAAACTGAATAATAAATGTGGACCATTGTCCTAGTTAATGCTTTGCGGGTTGCAGGAGTTTCTTCGAGTTCAGGTTTTAAATATAGTCACAAGAAAGAGTCAAAAGTGAACCAAAAGTTTGGCATTGTGTTATCCTGTCGAGAAAAGTTTGAGTTTTCTTCAGGGTGAAATATAAAATAGCCATTAATAGTAAAATTAGTAACACAAAAAAAATGCACATCCAAAAGGTTTTTAAAGGGGTTGTCTCGCTACAAAGAAAAGCTTTCAAAATGTAGGGAACCCTAAATGAAGACATGTTCCAAATATATTGTTTTGTTCATTTTTTTTGTTAATGAGCTACAAATTATTTTATCACCTGCCTGGTTTTATATGGTTCACCCAGTGACGGACCTGTGTACTCTTTTCTCCCCTGCTGTTTGTTCTATGTCAGGGCTCCCCAACTCCGGTCCTCAAAGCCCACCATCCGGTCATGTTTTCAGGATCTCCCACAGAATGCACTGACAATAATGAAATTACGGGTGCAATGCTAAGGAAAGCCAGAAAACATGACCTGTTGGTGGGTCGTGAGAACTGGAGTTGAGGACCCCTGTTCTATGTGATAGAAGGAAATGATGTCATCACAAAGGACTCAGCCAGAGTGAGAGCTTGTGTGTTATCTGATCTTTCGGACAAAAGACACTCATTACTGCTGTTTACTTTAAAGAAATCTCCTGCTGGCAGTTTCAGAGAAGCTTTTAAGCTCATTTAAACTAAGTAGCAGACTGAAAACACAGAGTTGAAAACACTGAGCTCATATGCTAATTACAGACAGTCTGACCAGGAAGTGACAGGATGCATCTATGAAACTCTGAGGGGAGAAAAGCCCTTTAAGTCTATTTGGGAGTAGTTTGTAAAAGGGACAGAGGGATCACTTTCTTTTCCCTCTATTAACTACTTACAGATGTATCAGAGTTCAGCTTGACTGTGATCTCATGGCTTTTCATGTTTTATGCTCTTATCTGTAAAGAAAGGCTACTGAAAGCATTAGAAAAAGCTGATGAAGCATTCTGTGCCATGATAATATGATGTGTTATCTGTGCTATTTAGTTCTGGTACATCTGTATATGCCACAGACACTATTGACCCTGGGGTCGGAGCTAGCTCTAAACTGTACTGTTGCATTGGGAGTCCTGCTGCACACCACACCTGGCTTCCACTGTTGATGGTGTGTAGATATCTTCTGAACCAGCACCATAAATGTATAGAGCTCCTGAGGTTTGCTAACCCTAACTATTGTCAATGAGACTTTTCCTTTTTATGATAGTTTCTTGGATGGTTGTGAAATGTTGGCGAGCATGGCCATGCCATATTGAAAAAGGTATCGTCCTGATCTACAATGTTACTTGCCTATCCTCTGCTGGCAGCATGCCCTTGGTAATTTAGAAATTTGTACTTTAGTTATAGTTGTTTCTACTCTCTCTCCCCCTTGGTCTACCAGTTAACTTTGGTTCTGAATGGTGCCTCTCTGCTTAAATATGATTAGCTACATATCTACATAGCTACATAGTTAGTCCAGTTGACAAAAATCATGTGTTATTTTGGCAAATGTTTAAACCCTTTTTTTCCCAAATGTAGTTTTTATCAGAATAAATAACTTTATTTTAATACATTCTCATTTTCCGAGAGGAAGTTTTTTATTCTGGAACGGGGGGCCGGGTCCGTTTTTCATATTTCTGCATCTCTTGAATGTTGGTGCCTGTTGCCAGTCCAGGTTTCGGAGTGAGGGAGTAGTGGCTGGTGTTCTGAGACTTGGATAGAGCCAATCACGCGCATATGAGTGTTGTGCATATTAGTATAGAGGCACAACAACTCTAGGTGAGCATTACCATCTTGTGTTTAATCTTTTCTTGTTTTTATTTACTTCACCATAGAGCGCTCCCTGCTTTTTATCTTTTGCTTCATACAGTTGAAAAAAGATGTTTAACCAAGTGTGTGGATAATGTGGGCTGAATATGGGGAGTTTTTAAGCTTTAGTTCCCCTACTTATGAGAATTTGGAACCCGTAAGCCTAGGACCAATCTGCCCTAAATTAATCTTTAATTTGTAATTCCAAAATTGTCCTCAGACTGCTTAGAGACTTTTATATTGTTACATAAGTATTAATACTATTTTGCAGTAAGTGGTTATCTAACCTTTCTCGGAACCCTAAACTGTTCCAAACGAAGGGGATGTCCTTTTGTGTTTTGATGGGGTTTTGCACAAATTTGATTTTCCCCCTCCTTTTTGTAGGAGCCATTTATACACTTGAATAAATTAATCCTGTCTCCTTGGAACTATGTTTTCTCAAGACTAAATAAGTTAAAGTCTTGTAATCTCTCCTCATCACTTAAATGCTCCATTCCTTTTATTAGTTTGGTTGCTCATCTTTACGTAGACCCAGCCACTTCCTTCATTCTCTAGGTAGTTCAGGTACTGGTTTTTCCAGTTCTGTATTCTGTGGACTCTGTTTTATGTCACCCTGTTCTTGGTCCTGATAATAGTTTGATAAGAGTCTAGATCTCAGTTATCCCTTGTTGGTTTCTAGCCTGCTTTGATTGGCTTTGATTCTGGATTCTAGTTTTGCCTAGATTCTTCTGGATTACATGTAGGATAGTTATTGTTTTATTTATTTTTTTTATCTGATTACATATTCTCTCTTTAATCATATTTTTATGATTATTTATGATTATTTTATGCTTTTTAGAGATGAGTCGAAAATAGAACTTTGCGAAGTTTGATTAGAAGTTTGAGTTGAACTTGATCTTCGAACTCCATTAAAGTCAGTAGTCGAAGATGTTTGGGGGAATTTTTATTCCTATACAGGTGAGGAGAAGCTGGAATTACCATCCATATTATTAAACACTAGTTGCATTATACATCGGGGATGACGCATTGAAATGTGTTTAAAAATGATATGCTGTCAACTTTTCTAACATAGCATATCATCGGAGGTACATTGCGCACGGAGGCGCATAACATGTCATTACTAGTTTATGTAATTTGTCTATCACATATAAACTTGTAATGATATGTTATGCACCTCCATGCATAATGCGCCTCGATATGCGCATTACCTACTTTACCAATGGTGCCATGATGAGCGTAAATCGTGGCATATAGCTTATCATTGGAAGTGTATGTAGTGCGCCTCATTAGGCGCACTGCCTATCATTATAAATGTGTATATGTGTTAGGCGCATTTCATATACTTGTAATAGTTTATGCGCCTCAATAGGCGCATTACATACTCTACCAATGAAATCCTATGTGCCGCAATTAGTGCAGATTGTGGCAAATAGCATATCATTGGAAGCATATGTAATGTGCCTATTGCGGCGCATTTTGCGCACAGAGGCATATTACAAATCATTTATGTAAAGTGCCTACCACATATTAACTTGTAATGCGATGTTATGTGCTTCCCTGCACAATGCGCCTTGATAGGTGCAATATATACACTACTTCTGATATGCTTAGTGCCCCGATGACCGCAAATAGTATATCATTGGATGTGTATGTAATGGGCCTATCAAGGCACATCACCCAGGTGCATAATTCATCATTACAGGTATATGAAATGCGTCTAATACATATACACTTGTAATGATCTGTTACGTGCCTTCGTGTGGAATGCGCCTCGTTCGGCGTAGTACATACACTTCCAATGATATGCTATGTGCCGTGAATTATGGAATGCGCCTTTTTAGGCGCATTATGTTTACTACGCAAGCTATATCTGATGGCCGTTTTTTGAGCGGATTCTACTTTTAGGCGCACTTGACACTGATTTACTGTGCCTATAAAATGTTAAAATAGCGTGTCGAATGTGATATATAGTGTGAACATTTGTTGGAATGAACAGTAAAAAATTTTGTTTGCCTCTGGTTTGAAAAAATCGTGAAGTTTAACGCGAGTGTAACTTTTCTCAAACGGTTCGACAAACACTGCTTAGGATCCTGTGTTGATCTCCAATGATCCAACAGTTATAGTTGACAATCATGTGTTCTGTTCTGGTGTTCATGCCTGTTTTCCTTTGATTTCCTCCTTGCTGGTCTAGTGATAAATCTTAATTAGGGTACCTTGCAATATTCCACTGATATCAGCGGTCTCACCTCCTCTCTTGTGGTCTTTGTGAATATACTGTTAAAAGTAGAGCATTGCATATGACTAACAGTTAGTTAGCTGTCCCCAAGAAAGAATTTTTATAGCCATGTGAATTAGATTGATTAAAGTGTTGGACACATGAAGGCATTGCTTGTCAAGTATAGGTCAGTAGGTATCCAGAAATAATAAGAATTATTCAGGTCGCCTTTCCTCAAATTATGGCATTTTGTCATGGCTGACTTTATAGAATTTTAAACAAAAAAATGTTGGCATAATCTCCATTAGTAAATAACAATAATATATGGTATATGCTTATTTGTTCTACTATTATACTGTTGTTTTTCCAATGCTATTTGTTATGGTTCAGATCAGCCTTATTTATCCAGATTTGTATGAGTTATTAGGCCAATGAGTCATCTGGTTATAGCTTACAGCTATAGGAGTTTATGGAGAGGGGAGAGGGAGGAGGAAGTAGCAGCTGCAGTGAGAGAAGGGTACAGAGACACCCTGCTGCCATGTAGAATTTACATGGCAGCAGGCCCTCCAGCTGTTGGGAAACTACAACTCCCATCATGCCCACTGTTATAGATTATACAAAGGCATGATGGGAGTTGTAGTTTCCCAACAGCTGGAGGGCCGCCAGTTTGACACCTGTGCCTTAAAGGGATAAGGTTCCTCATTAGGAAGAGACACCATTTCGGTTTGTGGAAACTTTTTAACTATGACCACTCCACTGTCTTTTAGAAATATGTAAATCTTATCAATTTTTCCTTCAGTTTAATTAGATATATTACTGATGGAGGATGTTTTCTATGCATATTAGTGTGTGTTGGAGAGGACTTGGGAACTTGATGTTCTATTCTTTGTAGTTGTAGGAAGGCATCATATCACTTGGGTAAATTAATCATTAAAGGGGTTGTCTCATTTCAAAGTTTCATAGGATGCCTGCATGAAATAATGCTGCTTTGCTCTGTCACTTCCTGGTCAAGCTGTCTGTAATTAGCATATGAGCTCCATGTATTCAGACCTCTGCTAATTAGATAAATCTCATGCTGTCAGGACCAGGGAAGCTTCTGAGGTAAAGTAAACAGTAGTCATTACTGGCTTTTGTCTGAAAAAGATCGATAACAAACAACTTAAATGTCCAAATTGTGAGCTGTTGGGAAACTGTGTGATACTCACTCCCTGTTTTCGATGAGAAAAACCGGGGGCAGAAGGAAAAGGTGGGTCATTTGGGGGAAACCCCCAGAAGAGACAGAAGGTGATAAAATCATTTGTAGCTCCCTACTGCAAAAAAAAGAATAATGCAATATATTTGGAAAACGAATTCATTTACATGTTGAAAGTTAATCTTTGTAGCGAGACAACCCCTTTAAAGATGCACTTTGCAGGGTCTCAAAATGCTAATAAATGCAGGATATTAGTCATTATATGGCCAAAAACATTATGATTACTCATATAAAGATGTAGCAGAGTTTAGCTTGACCATGAGATATCACTGCTTTTTGTGTTATCTATTCTCATCTGTTAACAAAGGGCATTGAAAAAGTTGAGCCAATACTCTGTGCCGTGATCTCATAGCGCATTATCTGTTGTCTGTAGTTCTGCTACATTTGTATATGCCTGACTCACTAATATGTATATTCAAATGAAGCCACAAATTATTTCTAATGTAAATGCAAAAGATACCCAACGGTACTATCTATAGATGATCGTTACAGGAGAGGTGAATAAATCCATAGACTTTCTTTATTTACCTTTGCCTTTATGTTTAAAACTAATCATCATGGTGAGAATATCTTTTTAAGATATGACTAAATAAATTGCTGTTCTGATTTAGCTTCCTTTGTGAGCTAGAGCAGTCATTATCTCCTGCTTGTGTACACAACCTTCCCCAAGTTACCAACCCTCTCTCTCTACTCTTAGCAGAAAGTGACATCACCATGGTCGTCCATAGCAATGAAGCACTATGCAAGCAGTAGTCCAGAAGTAGTAGCTATGTAAAGCTTTTCCTCTGAGCTGTTAAAGCGTGCAAACAAGGCCTAGGGGCCAAATGAAAACTGCAAAAAATTTAAAATTATTTTCCCAATGTTAAAAGTGACATGAAATTTTTGTTAAAAAAACCATAAATACCTAAAAATAGTTTTTAAATTAAAAAGGGCCCTTAAAACATCGACTATTTTTGATGACACATTCCCTTTTAAGGGCAAAATAGCCCCTTCAGTGGTTTGATTTTCAAGTAGGAACAGTGAAGGTTTACTTTACATATAGCTCCAAAGTATTGCAAAATATTGTAAGAACGTCAAAAGGTTGAGAATGTATTGTAAACATGATTGATTTTTCGTGTACCAGCTAAGCCGAAAAAAAGCAATAAAGTGTTGTTCCAGAAGCTGCCTGAAACCAAAGAATAGGAGAAATTAAGAAAGCCCTGACAAAATTCATTTTCCGATGGTCCGTACCACATGTCAGAATATTGAGTGAACATATTGATCACATAATTAGAACCATATTGTCCCCAATCCCGACAATGCTCAAGAAATTATTGTGTATTAGTCTGACTACGCTACATTGCTAAAATCTGCTATTGCCTTTGGTTCATGATGCGTGACTGATCTCGTTTCATGTTTTAATAAACCATATAGAAAGTCTAAACTCGTCATTACCATTTATACTCAATACTATGTAATATGTTCCCTTAAAGAGGTCGTTTCGAATTGACAATGGTGGCATTAGTTAGGAAAGGTCAGTCATTATCCGTTACTAGAATGAATTGAGCCAAAAATTTGTCAGAAAACCAATGCCATTTTTTCTTTGGTATCAAATACTTGAGGCAATATATGGGTCATGAATACATGTACAGCCTGTGACAATAGAGGTTAGTGATTGGTGTCAACATCATTGATGACATCATTTTCATGAATCACATGATGCTTCAGCCAATCCACATGTACAGCCTATGACCACTGAGGATAATGATTGGCTCCAACATCATTGATGATATCGTGTTCATTAATCACATGATGCTTCAGCCAATCCACATGTACAGCCTATTACCATTGAGGATAATGATTGGCTCCAACATCATTGATGATATCATGTTCATAAATCACATGATGCTTCAGCCAATCCACATGTACAGCCTAGATCGCTAGGACAAACTTTTGGCTCCAAAACATCATTGATACCCATTTTTGATTTGACACGAGACGTGCAGCCAATCTTTTAGTACAGCCTTTGATTAGGAGTCAGTATTTTGCTGTAAACATCTTTTGGCTAAGGGGCATCATGTGATTTCAGAACATATGTTAAAACCAGAGCTGGGACAAAGTATTCAGGTGCCCTACACAAATAAGGCACAAATCCCCCAAATGTAAAATTCAGCCCATCCCATGCAACCTTGCGCCCCCTTTTCTGCATGGGATGAAGAGGTGCTTTAGGCGATCGCCTACCTTTGCCTACCCTCCCCCCGGCCAGGTTGACCCCCAATCACTGACCCCCTAATCAAGGTGTAATATCAGTTGGCTGCAGCATCCTTAAATTTATGTACGTGATGTTATCAATGATTTTTGAGCCAATCACTGTCCTCCGTGGTCACAGATTGTACTTGCGGATTGAAGATTTTATGTTTATGGATCAGATGAAGGTGCAGCCAATCACTGACCCCCCGTATCACAGGCTGTAAATGGTTTGGTGCAGCAACTGGTAAACAATGAACTGATTTACCCCCAAGGGTTTGGAGCCAATCCTTGTTCTCAGTGATCATAGGCTGTACATGCAGATTGACTCCAATATCATTGATAACATTTCCCTGATGCGAGCCAAATTTCCTGACCTCCGTGGGTCACTACTGTAAAATGAGATTGGCTGAAATATCATGTATTTATAAAACTGATTTATAAATGATGTTGGTCCCCAATCCTGTCCCCGAGCACAACTGTACTGCGGATTGACTGTAGCATCATGTGATCCATGAATATGATGTCTTCAATTTGCATGTACAGCCTGAGACTAGGGAGGTCAGTGATTGGCAACAACATATTTGATAACATCATATTCATCAATTACCTGTCAATCACTGACCTCCCTAGTCCTAGGCTGTACATGCAGGTTGGCTCCAATATCATTGATAACAATATGTATATAAATTTCCTGATGCTGCAGCCAATCACTGACCTCCGTGGTTACAGGCTGCAAATGCAGATTGGCTGCAGTATTATGTGATTTTTTTTGCAGTATCTTGATTTCTGAACATGTTATCAATGATGTTGGCTCTAATCACTGACCTCCGTACTCACAAGCAGTACATACGGATTGATGTGCTTTATTACCATGAACATGATGTCTTCAATCTGCATGTACAGCCTAGGACTAGCGAGGTCAGTGATTGGCGCTAACATGTTTGATAACATCATTTTCCTGAATCTTCTGATGCTGCAGCCCATCACTGACCACTCTAGTTGTAGGCTGTACATGCAGATTGATGACATAGGGGCATTATCCTAAGCTCACCCAATTCCTATCTACAGCCTATAACTATGGAGGTCAGTGATTGGTGTCAATTGATTGGCTGCAGCATTAGGTGATTCATGATGTCATCATTGATGTTGACACCTATCACTGACCTCTGTAGTCATAGGTTGTACATACGGATTGGCTGTAGTATCTTGTGATCAATGAACATGATGTCATCAATGATGTTGGAGCCAATCATTGTCCTCAGTGGTAAGAGGCTGTACATGCCGATTTGTTTGCAGCATCGTGAAATTTCTGTTATCAATGATATTGGAGCCACTCTCTGTCCCCTGTGGTCACAGGCTGTACTTGCCGATTGAAGACATCATGTTCATGGATCCGATGAAGCTGCAGCCATATTTTAATTATGTTAATGTTTAATGTTTTTTTATTTTTTGATATGCCACTATTGGCAACGCGTAGATATATTCTTATCCACATTTGCTAACTGTGGCCATTGGACATGCGCATTGTGTAGATAGTAGGGACGTGGGCTATTCCACCCTCGTACTGAATGCCCGGACATGTGTAGAAGAATGAATACATGATGTGTGATGCGAGATGGTTGCGGTCATGCACCCTGGCTGGAATCGGATGCCGGAACATGCTGCAATATTATCCCGCTTGAGTGATCCATTCCTCAATATAGTCCGGGTTTTGGGAGTAGTTTTCTATTAATGTAGCTAAAACTTATGATTGGTGTTTTGTGTATTTGCACAGGTGATGTAATTCTAAGTAATTTGTGATTGGTGTATTTGTTATAACCCCCCCCCCCCTCCCCAACCTCTTTTCCCCTTTCATATAAGAAGTAGTAGATGACACCTAGTTTATGCTTGAGAAAGACCCATTGAAAAAGAGTCGAAACGTTGTCGTGTATTTAGTAATGGGATTCGACTTGCTTAAAGGACACCTTCTTGCTGAGGCGTGCTTTGATTGTTTTCATTGGATATTATGAAGCTGCAGCCAATTGCTGACCTCCATAGTCACAAGCTGCACATTTGGATTGCCTGTAGCATCTTGTGATCCATGAAGAGGATGTTATCAATGATGTTGGCTCCAATTACTGACCTCTATTGTCACAGGCTAGATGTGCACATTGATGACATCATGTTCATGGATCAGTAATCTCAGCTTCATTGATCCCTGAACAGCATCAAATTTCATGTCCCTCCCCGTGGAAAGAGGTCCGTGATTGGCGGCAACATCATTGATAATATCATGTTCATAGATCACATGATGCTGCAGGCAATCTATATGTACAGCCTGTGACTCCAGAAGTCAGTGATTGGCTGCAGCTTCATCTGAGCCATGAACATGATGTCTTCAATCTATATGTACAGCCTGTGACCCCCGAGTTCATCGATAACATCACGTCCATAAAATTCATGATGCTTCAGCCAATCCGCATGTCCAGCATGTTGCCACCGAGGTCAGCGATTGGCTCCGACATCATTGATAACCACAGGTTCACGGATCACGAGATGCTGCCGTCAATTTGCATGTACAGCCTGTGACCATGGAGGTCAGTGATGGGCTTCGGCATGATGTGATCCATGAATCTCGGTGATTGGGGCCCGTGGTAGGAAAACAGGTTTTCGGCTGGTGGTGATGGGGGATATTTATTTACATTAATTATAATTTTGCTCATCTTGCCCAGTGTTCTAGTCCATCCCATCCTTTTATTATTCTCATTGGCGCCTTTGAACCCGTTTTTGCTCTACAACATGATGCTTCCGCCGATCCGCATGTCCAGCCACAGAGGTCAGCGATTGGGGCCTCCAACCTTTTTAAAAATCGGTTCACGGATCAAGAGGAGCTCACCAATTTGCTGTACGCCTGTTTTTTTCAGAGAAAATAATTTTATTTCTTATACCCAAGAAGGGTCACATCTTGGGTGTCACGCGGGCTACCCGGGAGAGAAAAGATGATCACGGGTTGAGATTAAAAACCCAATCTGGGAGCAAACCCCCCCCCAGGTTTTTTATTTCTTAGAAAAAATTGGTTATGATATCAAAGGGTTAAATCAACCCACCCAAACCAAAAAAATACAGTATGGGGTGAATAATCATTGGTACATTTAAATATTATATTTCTTAGGGGCAGTGTCCAAGGTTAATTAAACTTCAAAAAAAATCAAAAACCCTTTATATGTTAAAAAACTAAAGAAAAATTTTATTTTTTGCAGGTCCCAAAAGGACAGGGTTATTCAGTTCAGCCTCAATTTAATTGGACCCTGCACTTATCTCAAAACATTGCTGAGAACAGGAATTTTTTCCATTAGTGTGTCCTTCCACCCTGGCCCCCCAAATTCATGGTAAAATTTCAGTATGAAAACATCTTTAGGTACACGGGGAAAAGAACACCCGAACAAAGAAATAAAGACAAAAAAGGAGCAGTTTGGGCCTAGCACTTGGCTATATTTACTTAACACCCCGTTTTCATGGGGTCAGTGATCCCCTGAATTCACACTAATTGAGGGACCTTGTAGGGGCCGGATTTTGGACTTGGGGATGGGGATTCTTTTTACATTAATTCTAATTGTGCTCATCTTTTCTGGTATTCTAGTCCATCCAATCCTTTTATTATTCTCATTGGCGCAATTGAACCCGCTTTAGCTCTACAACAGCTTTCCGGGCACAATTTCTTGGTGAAGGGTTTCCCGTTTTACTAAATATTGAAGGGGTTTTGCCAAGAAGTAAATTTTTTACCTAAAGGCTTATTTTTTCTTGAGGGTTGAAAAAAGGGGGATTTGTTTGTGTTGAAAAAAAAAAGTACCTCTTTCTGTGTTTTTCTTTGCACCCCCCCATTATGTTGTGATATTAGTCTCTTAGTTTATAAAATTTTGTTTGGGTATCAAAGGGGAACTGTATTGTGTACAGGAGAGAAGATCAGCTCTGAGTTTATTGTATTTTTTCATAAACTGCTGCAGGAGGGAGGAGGGCTGTGCAGGGAGCCCCGGGGGCGTCTGGGATGTTTACTCAGTAATACAATTTTCAACCCGTGGCTTGTACACCAAAAGAACAGGTCTTTTTCTCCCCTCCTTCAAGTCTTTTTTGTTTCTGCAATCAGTAAAAAGGCAAACATGAAAAGGGCCCGATCAGCTCCTTCAGGTCTGGGTTTTTTTAAAAGTAAAATGTCGGGAAAAAGGGGACGTAAGTCAGGGTGTGCTCTCACGGCTTTACATTTTTTGAAGACCCCTTTTTTAAAAAGTGATTAAATCCCATTTGTAGGATCTCACGTTAAATTAGATCGTGGGAAACCCCCCTTTTAATACTTTTTTCGCTTTAAACTTTCGGCATTATTTTTCCCTAATAATCTGATCATTAATGGGAAACTTTTGAGATTTTATTTCAACCACGAGGTTGACACATTCGTAGCATAATAAATCGATTATTCCATTTTTGCTCTTGTCAACTATTTGCACATTCAACATTGTGATTCTAAGTTGAAGTCCTACATCTTGATATTTTTTGCAGTCTAACTACACAGCAGGAAATATGTCCCCCTCAGGTGCATTTATTTTCAAGCGTTTAGAACAAGGAGCTGTCTCTTTTTCATGTCGGAAGCACTTTCATACATCAAAGGTTGACGTGTTGTAATTCCCTGCTGGGTCCCAAACTCTACTGACTTGTCGTGGTTCAGTCTCTTTACATAAAGTTAGTCCTTTTAGGTTGTAGTGAAAAATGAAAACAATCAGTAAACAGAGACCACGGTATAATGCAGATCTATTTTGCTAGTGAGCACAAGGATACATCTTATCACAGTGATTTCTAGTGTAACGTGGTGGGATCTATTTAGGACTGTGTCAATTGTTGATTAAAAAATAGCCGACTAGATGTTGGTTGGAAATGGTTGTTTATTGGATCTAAGTGAAATTACATCCGAATTTGGGAAACTGGATTTATGGTCCTGGTTATAGTTGGGGTTTCTTGGGGGGCAAATTGCTCCTCCAGGCAATTCCAGCCAATCCAAATCAAAGTTTGGATTCACGTTTTTGATGGTAAAATTACCATGCTGGTGCTTCTGGTTCATTAGGTCTTTTAGGGAAATATGTGAGACCATTGGTGCTGACAGGCTAGTTTTCAATTGCTCTCAAGCAGTATAGAATGCTGCAGGATGTATGAAGTTGTTCTTCTGCAGGTCATATATACAGGGCAGTGTAGAGCCAATACCATAAGTCTGGCTCAGGCACCACCTTAACCCTGGTCTGTTCTTCTGCAGGTCATACATACAAGGCAGTGTAGAGCCAATACCACAAGTCTGGCTCAGGCACCACCTTTACCCTGGTCTGTACTTCTGCAGGTCATACATACAAGGCAGTGTAGAGCCAATACCACAAGTCTGGCTCAGGCACCACCTTTACCCTGGTCTGTTCTTCTGCAGGTCATACATACAGGACAGTGTAGAGCCAATACCACAAGTCTGGCTCAGGCACCACCTTTACCCTGGTCTGGCTGTTCTTCTGCAGGTCATACATACAGGGCAATGTAGAGCCAATACCACAAGTCTGGCTCAGGCACCAACTTTACCCTGGTCTGGCTGTTCTTCTGCAGGTCATACATACAGGACAGTGTAGCACCAATACCACAAGGCTGGCTCAGGCACCACCTTTACCCTGGTCTGGCTGTACTTCTGCAGGTCATACATACAGAGCAGTATAGAGCCAATACCACAAGTATGGCTCTGGCACCACCTTTACCCTGGTCTGTTCTTCTGCAGGTCATACATACAAGGCAGTGTAGAGCCAATACCACAAGTCCTAGCTCAGGCACCACCTTTACCCTGGTCTGGCTATTCTTTCTTGCAGGTCATACATACAGGGCATGTAGAGCCAATACCACAAGTCTGGCTAAGGCACCAACTTTACCCTGGTCTGGCTGTTTCTTCTGCAGGTCATACATACAGGACAGTGTAGAGCCAATACCACAAGTCTGGCTCAGTCAACCACCTTTACCCTGGTCTGGCTGTTCTTCTGCAGGTCATACATACAAGGCAGTGTAGAGCCAATACCACAAGTCTGGCTCAGGCACCACCTTTACCCTGGTCTGGCTATTCTTATGCAGGTCATACATACAGGAGCAGTGTAGAGCCAATACCACAAGTCTGTCTCAGGCACCACCTTTACCCTGGTCTGTTCTTCTGCAGGTCATACATACAGGGCAGTGTAGAGCCAATACCACAAGTCTGGCTCAGGCACCACCTTTACCCTGGTCTGGCTGTTCTTCTGCAGGTCATACATACAGGTCAGTGTAGAGCCACTACCACAAGTCTGGCTCAGGCACCACCTTTACCCTGGTCTGTTCTTCTGCAGGTCATACATACAGGGCAGTGTAGAGCCAATACCACAAGTCTGGCTCAGGCACTACCTTTACCCTGGTCTGTTCTTCTGCAGGTCATACATACAGGTCAGTGTAGAGCCAATACCACAAGTCTGGCTCAGGCACCACCTTTACCCTGGTCTGTTCTTCTGCAGGTCATACATACAGGGCAGTGTAGAGCCAATACCACAAGTCTGGCTCAGGCACCACCTTTACCCTGGTCTGGCTGTTCTTCTACAGGTCATACATACAGGGCAGTCTAGAGCCAATACCACAAGTCTGGCCCAGGCACCACCTTTACCCTGGTCTGGCTGTTCTTCTGCAGGTCATACATACAGGGCAGTGTAGGGCCAATATGACATATCTGGCTCAGGCACCACCTTTACCCTGGTCTGTTCTTCTGCAGGTCATACATACAGGGCAGTGTAGAGCCAATACCACAAGTCTGGCTCAGGCAACACCTTTACCCTGGTCTGTTCTTCTGCAGGTCATACATACAGGGCAGTGTAGAGCCATTGCTACATGTCTGGCTCAGGCACCACCTTTTCCCTGGTCTGTTCTTCTGCAGGTCATACATACAGGGCAGTGTAGAGCCAATACCACAAGTCTGGCTCAGGCACGAGCAGGCACCAGTATTGAATTGTGCTAGTCTTATTCTGAATTGTCTAATAATAGTATATTTCTTTAATGTGAGGCTATTTGGTCAGGGGTGCACTTTTATCAGTCAGTCACTTCTCCCTATTTATCCAAATAGTCTATATAAGATGTTGATCTATATAAAAAAAAAAAAAATAAATTAAAAAAAAATAAATAGATAGATAGATATATATATATGTGTGTGTGTGTGTGTGTATATGTATTTATCATTTATTTATTTGAGGTATAATGTTCTAATTTATAATTTTCTTTCAGATGGTGTCTAAAGTTTGAAACTAATATACTTATAGGGCTGCAAACTTTCGACCCTAGTGCTTATTGATTTATGAGTAGGAGGTTCAGTATTGCCATGTAGAGAAGTGAACTATATCTGGAAGTGAAACAGATATGAAAGTGATTAGCTGAAATAAGTCTGAAATAGATTGATCGAGCACCCCAGAGCCCTTACAACCATCTGATTATAATATTCTTCATCTCTTTACAGGTATGTGAATTGTGAATAGTGGACTACATCTCCCATCATTGTTCCTGCTGTGTATGTGTAATTACTGTGCTGTGTCCAGGTATGTGAATTGTTAACAGTGGACACCACCTCACATCATTGTCTCTGCTGTATATGTTTAATTACTGTGCTGTGTCCTGGTATGTGAATTGTGAATAGTGGACTGGTGTAGTCCACTATTCACAATTCACATACTAGGATACAGCACAGTAATTCAACTTTTACATCAGGAACAATGGTGGCAGGTGTAGTCTACTATTCACAATTCACATACTTGGACATCATTGTCCCAGCTGTATATGTTTAATTACTGTGCTTTGTCCTGGTCTGTGAATGCACAGGTTCACCCATTTTATGTTTTGACTAATCACCCTATGTTTATTTGTGGTGTTAGTGACCTCATATAGTGTCCTTGTAGTATTTTCTCTGCTGGCTTATTTGTAACTCCACCCATTGCGGGCAGCTGGGTCCACTGATTTATATCAATGGGTTGCACATAGCATGGTTTAAATTAGTTAGCTTTGGTTAATTTGGATCAAGGGTCAGTATTGCTGTGTAGAAAAGTGAACTTTATTTTGAACTGAAACAGATATGAAAGTGATTAGCTGAAATAAGACCGAAATTGATTGATTGAGCACCCCTTAGGCCTTAGATAATGATATTCTTCATCTCTTCACAGGTCTGTGAATTTTGAATAGTGGACTACACCTGCCATCATTGTCCCTGCTGTATATGTTTAATTACTGTGCTGTGTCCTGGTATGTGAATTGTGAATAGTGGACTACACCTCTCATCATTGTCTCCGCTGTATATGTTTAATTATTGTGCTGTCTCTTGGTATGTGAATGCATAGATTTCACCCATTCTTTGTCTTGACTAATCACCATATGTTTATTTGTGGTGTTAGTGACACCACATACTGCTATTGTAGTATCCTCTCTGCTGGCTTATTCGTAACTCCACCCATAGCTGGTAGCTGAGCCCAAGGGGGCTTGGATGAATGCCTTTTCTTGTAAGTATCTAGTGTTTAAAAAAAAAAAAAAACACCTTATTCACCATGCTTACTATTGCTGTCTATCTTGCAGGCATCTACCTCCTAGCTTACCACCCAGTTATGCCCCCTTAGAATGTTATCTATATCAGCATCTCTCTCCATCCTACACTCATGTATTCATCACACACTCCTTTCTACTGTCAAATCCCACAAACCATCTGCTCAAATGGTGCTGTACAAATGTCGTTCATACTCCTCACTGAAGTATCTGCTGTATTTTTATTTTTCTCTTGCTTCTCGTTGCAGGTGACATCTTTCCTAACCCTGGCTCACCCTCCTTTCCTGCTCATGCCACCTCCTCTTCCCATAGAAACCTTGCTAACCTGCTTGCTATGTGTTGTACGTCTTTTCTTTCACTCTTACTAATTCTCACCCATATCTGGACACACCAGCCTGTCACCCTTTCAGAAATATCTGCTCCATGAACACTCTGGAACTCATAGACACCATACAGTCCTAACTGGCTCCAATCTCCTTCTTCTCCTGCCCTGACCTGGTGTTCAAAGAAAAGAATGAAACTCTCACAACTGCCCTGGACATATTAGCACCATTCACGCACCGCACCACCAGAGTCAGGTGGCGGCAGCCTTGTCCCTCGCTTCAGAATTGCTTTCTACAGAGATGTTCCAGGTGTTCTCAGCGTCTGTGGGGAAAGTCCAAGCTACCTGCAGACTTTCTCTACTCCAAATGTATGCTCGGGACATAGCATTCTGCCCTGCGGCTAACCAAAATTTGTCACCTTTCTCCTTTCAACCTTACCGACCAACCATAAATGTCTGTTTGACACCATCCACTACTTTTTCAGGCCTAAATTTCCGACTCAGGTCACTGACCTCTGTGCTGAAGACCTGGCCACTCATTTCATCGTGAAAATTGACTGAATTTGGCCATCTCATCTGAAACCTCCAGCAGCACCCATCTTGTCTCTCCCCACACGTCCTCTAGTCTGCTCTCCGCTCTTGACCTGATGACAGAAGAAGTGTCCAGGCTTCTCTTGTCTGTGAAGTAAATAGCAATGCGATTCTCCTAGAAGTAACGCTCGTAGCTGGAAGGAGAAAAAAAAGCGCCGGATCGAGTTCTTAGTTATGACAACAAGAATAGAAAATAACTGATGGGTGCTCACCTGGTGGAGCTGTACGCTAGTTACGGTACAGCTCGCATACACGCCTGATCTCTCAATTTGAGAGATGAAGATTAATGGCAGCTCCGGTCCGGGTTCCCGCTCTAGGTCCACGAGGACGCCAAAGGAAGTGATGAAGAAGGGGAATAGAGCCTAGGACAAAGCCCGTTAAAGGCTTCACCCAAGATGCTATATTATAGGAACCAGAAATTAGACCAGAGCGCTCAAATGGATACTGCGCATAGAATCGCTTACAAAGGGATCCGTTTTAAAATGTATTAAATGTAACAGCATATGACGCGTTTCGCGGATGCAATCCGCTTCCTCAGATATGCTATGGTAAATGCGAGATGGCAGCCATTTATACACAAGTCCTCAAAACGAGGCTAAATAACAAACAAATGCATTTCATTCATAACAAGCAGAATCTTACTACCAGTAAAACATATGCTGAAAAATACAAAACATATACCCAATAATACCTATTTATTTAAAAAAAAATTATTAAAAATGTTCTAAATATATAAAAAAAATTGTATATATATAAAAAACATTTTTATTACAAAAGATATATAAAAAAATAAAAATATAAAAATCACAAACATATAGCAGCACTGATTAGCATAAATACTCCACAGACCTTTTTTAAACTATAACATCCTGTATTTCGTTCAAACCATGGGGTTTCAAAGTGTTCATTTATACATCCAAAATACCTCTCTTTTACTAAGCATATCTGCTCTATTTACTGTATTTTCAGGGATGCATTCTATAGGCTGAATGGAAAAATCGGGTTCATTGGAATTATGTATCTCAAGCAAATGGCGAGGAAGACTAGACAAGCCTGCTATGTTGTACATCGTATCTGTGGTTTACCATTCTTCTGGAAAGTTTTGTGGAAGTTTCCCTAATTTGAACCCACATGTACAGGTTATTAATAAATGACTAGTCACTTGACAAAAAAGGGTTCCCCTTTTTTTTTAAATATTTCTTTGGGGAGGTAGAATTTAAAACTTTTACTTTTTCAATCTGTCCACATTTACAATGGATTGTTGCAAGGGCTGGAACCCTTTCTATCTGATAAAGTGCTGTTATTTTTTCTGGACTTTTATATCCCTTTTTTTGATTTTTGGTGGGGCCCCAAATGTTTTTTAAAGTGTGGGGCTCCTGCCCACGAAATGTGGCTGTGTTGGATTGCGCTTTAAAACCTGGATCCTCGGAGAAGTTCCAAATTGTTTTTTTTATTTTGCAAATCACAAAATTTGGCTATTATGAGTTGTTACGAAGCAAGTTAAAACTTTTTTTTTCCCTGTGTTGTTTGGGTTTTAAATTTGTTTCTTGTCAGAGAGGTGCCTTATTTCAGTCCCTTTTAAAAGATAGGTGGTTTTTTTCTAAAATTGAACTTATTGTCGAGAATGGGCCCTTTCAAAAAATTTTTTCTTTCGTGCAATTTTTCTTTAGCCTACGTATTGTCAAAATATTTGTTCCGAACCCACTTTTTTTGAGGGTTGGAATAAAAATTTAAAAAAATTTTTGGAATTTTTTTTTTTAAAAAAGGTTTTTGACCCACTTTTCCTTTGTCAATATATAAAGCTAAAAAAACTAATTCAGTGCACCCCCAGTCGAAGTAAATTTTATACCCCAAGGGTTTTATTTAAAAGGCCCACAAACGAATTAAAACTATCGGGGGTCCCTTTCCAGAAAAAAAAGAGATATCAATAAAAAGTTTGTAATAAAAAATTTGATTAAAAAGGGGGTTGCTCTGCCCCGATATAAAATTTCTTCAAATCCCCTAAAAAGGTTAGCCCGAATGGGTCTACTCGGTCCCCACGCTGTGCCATTTCTGATGGTAATGGGGGAGCCATACTTAAAAAAAAAATTTTTTTTTAAAAACAGATCCAAAAATTTATAAAAATTTTTTTAAAACTTTAGAAAAAAAACAGAACTTTATTTGAGAATACGGGCTGCCTAAACCTAGTTCGTGTTTAATATTTTTAATACAAGGAGTCCGTCAAAATATAACCCCCCGTTCCCTTGCATATCTAAAAAATCCTTTAAAACGGTGTCGGAGTCCCCAAAAAAAATGGGTAAAAATCCCCAGAGGTTTTAATAGCAAACCGATGAAGTTAAGATTTGACAAAACTGAGTTCACCCCGAAATTTTGGTCGGCTGGGGGGTTTAATACTGTCTTGTGGCCTTAGGGAAATATAAAAAAAGGGGGGTGGTAGGATTTTTAATAATCAAAAAGTGTTTTTCCTCTTTACTAGTGATATTATCCTCAAGATTTTTATTAATATAATTTTCATACGTTAATTTTAATCTATCATAAGAGTCTGCTCTAACTTTTTTGTAATAAAAATCATCGTTGAGTATTCTTAAGGCTTCATTGTTATATACTTCAAAATCCTGAACAACTACGGCCCCTCCCTTATCAGCATTTCTGATCACTATATCCTTATTATCAGACAATTTCTTTAAAGATAAATTTTCTTTTCTACTGAGGTTAGGTTTAGATGGAAGCTCTTTTTTTATTGCTCTTAGTTCCTCTGATAGGAGAGTTTTTTTTTATTGCTCTTAGTTCCTCTGAAGGAGAGGTTGCAGCACAGCCAAACAGCAGTGTGGGTAAGGTTTAAAGCTGAGCATTTTGAGCGAGTGAACGAGTCCTTAGCGCGATGTTTTCTTATTAAAGTGTGGTTTTTTCTTTTAAGTGTTGGAGACTTGATATTGCGAGAAATAAGATTTGGAGAGTTTAGAGGGACAGTATTGTATTACTTATTATTATAATTAAGTCATAAATCTTTTTGGTAAGCATCCCCTATGAGTTCCATGTTTTGACAATGCTGTCCCAGTGCACATCCAGTGCAATGTATGCCATCCTTGCGCAACAGTTCGAGGGGGCAACTGCTGTGTGCAAGATGTGTGCACACTGCAACATTTAGAAGCCCGGATCCTGATCTAAATGAGCAAGAGGCAACACTGAGAACCATTGCCAACTTGGAATGCGAGCCGGCAGCCCACTGATCAATCACTCGCATGTGTAGATACTGGGGAGGGTGTAGCATGAGGTGCTAGGAACATAATTCAGCTAGATGGGTAACATTAAGAAAGAAGGGTAGATGGAATAGTGTCAGGGAGCAGGTCCTAAACGGGAACACCCCCAACAAATTGCAAGATTGCGATGAGTGGGATGTCGGTTCAGAATAGCATTGCTGCAAGCCAGACACTACCCCTGTCTGCTCCAGTAAGATGGGAAAAGTATGCAGGTCAGCTAGACAGGTGCTAGTAGTTGGTGGACTCCAATTATTTAGGGGCACAGACAGGGCAAAACTGAGCCACAAGACCTGACGTCGAACGATGGAGTATGTTTACCTTGGGCCCGAGTTCGACATAAGCGGATCGGGTTGACAGAATGCGGGGTCGGGCTGGTGAGAATCCAGCTGTCATCGGTTCCACAATATAGGCACCAATGACAAAGTTAGAGAAAGGTGTAGTGTCCTTAAAAACGATTTCAGGGACTTAGGCCAAAAGCTCAGGGCACGGACCTCCAGGAAATATTTCAGAAATACTACAGTACCACGAGCCACACCAAGAGGCAGACGGCGAGTATGAGAAAGTGAATAAGTGACTCAAAAAATTGGTTGTAGAAAAGAGGTGAATTTTGGGTTTTTGGAACACTGGGCTGACTTCAGTCTTGGCTACAGACTCAATGCTTTAGGAAGGGGTGCACCTAAAAGGGGAGGGAGCAGCTGTATTGTGGGACAAAAAGGCCAGGAAGTATGGAGGAATATTTAAACTCGGGTACAGGGGGGGAGGTAACTACCAGGGTCGTCGCAAGGCTGTTTTATTCTGGGCTGGGGCCCGAATAAAACACCCTGTGCCCGAGTCTCCCGGTGCACCAGGCCCGCTGCCGTGGTGCTTTGTAGCACTGACTGGCCCTTTAGTCTGCAATATGAGACCGCTTGGACCGCACATGGCAGCTGCGGTCCTACTGTCGGAGCAGAGAGCGACGTCCCCGCCCCGCAGACAGTGTCGGACCCGCAGGTCCGACACCGAGAGGCGCCAGCTCTCACAGCGCTGATGACCCGCCGTGGCCCCGTGAGCCTCAGCCGGCAGCGTCGCGAAGACGTGAAGTCATCGCGACGCAGCCGTCCTCCGGGCGCACAGCGCGTCAAAGGCCCCCCCCCGTGCGCCCGAGGATGCAGCCGGATGAGCGCGCACGCCGGGGTTGAGTTAAGTGTGAGTATCTAACTGATTTATTTTTAAAGGCCGGTATTACCTGCCTCAGTGCCCCCTATAAGCCAGCCTATTGGCCCCCCATAATGCCTGCCTATGGGCAACCCATATCCCTGCCTGTGCACCATATCCCTGCCTGATGGCACCCATATCCCTGCCAGTGGCCCCCATAACCCTGCCTGTGCCCCTATAATGGCTGCCAATGCCCTACTCTAATGCCATGCCTGTGGCCCCCATATACTGCCCGTGGCCCTCCATATCCCTGTCTGTGCCCTATAATGCCTGCCTGTGGCCCCCCTAATAAGCCTGTCCAGTTGGGTGCCCATATTAATGCCTGGTGCCCCCCCCCCCCTGTGGCCCATATAATGCCAGCCTGTGCCCCCATATCCCTGCCTGTGGCCCCCATATGCCTGCCCCTGTGGCCCCGCATACGCCTGCCTGTGCCCCATACTAATCACGCCTGCCTGTGCCCCCTAATATACCTTCCCTGTGCCCCTATATACCTGCCAGTGGCCCCCCATAAACTGCCTGTGGCCCCCCATCTACTGCCTGTGGCCCCCATAAACAGACTGTGGCCCCATACACTGCCTCAGTGCCCCCTATACTGTCTCAGAGCCCCCATATACTGTCTCAGTGCCCCCCATATACTGTCTCAGTGCCCCCCATATACTGTCTCAGTGCCCCTATATACCTTCTTGTGGCCCATATATACCTTCTTGTGGCCCCTATATACTGCCTCAGTGCCCCCATAAACGGCCTCAGTGCCCCTATATACCTTCTTGTGGCCCCTATATACTGCCTCAGTGCCCCATATACTGCCCTCAGTGCCCCTATAACTGCCTATGCCCCATATAACCTGCCTGTGGCCCCTATATTCAGCTGTGCCCCTATATACCTGCCTGTGCCCCTAGATACTGCCTGTGCCCCTAATAATGCTGTGGCCCCCTATATCTTCCAGTGCCCCTAGTATACTGCCTGAGGCCCCATATACCGCCTAGTGGCCCCCATATACTGCTTCATGCCCCTATAAACCTTCCTGTGCCCTATATACTGCCTTGCCCCCTATATACTGCTGTGTGCCCCATATATACTTCTTCGTGCCCCTATATACCTAACTGAGGGGACCTGCTAAACCTAAAAAGTAAGGAGTTGCTTGGAAATTTGAGGATTCTAAGATATTTGTGATCAAATCCTCAATGGACAAGTATTGGCCGGGAGCAATCAGCATAAGTGTTAACCGGATGGAGAAGAAAAGGAAAGTGAACGACGCTGACAAAAAGACCGTCTCCGGTGAGTTTACTAAATGTAACTGCAGTGTAATCACAAAATGTCTGCAGAGGTCAACATTACAACTCGTAACTCCCCCTAACGGTCACTGTAAGGGGTAATATACAGTCACTCGGCGTCTGTGTACAACTGGGTGTACACCCACTATCTGCCACTGTAATGGCGTTGGTATATGTTAATCAGAGCCTGTGGACAGCATGATGGTTCACATGTGGGGGGTCGCGTTGGTCAGGGTCTGTCAGTGATTATTTGAGCCTTTAAGTATAATAGTTTGGGGACTTTGGTTTGTATGAGGGTTTGTACACAACACTCGTCGGTATATTTGCTCCATGTTATTTGTATTTTTTTGGTGAACTGTATAGGGATATTATCATATGAAGGTGAGAAGTTCTGAAAAGTAAATTTTGTCCATTGGTGATCTTAACTGAACAGTGACTGCAGTAGGAGATGGACGGGAACTGTGTCGAATGTGCAGCGAGAAAATTAGTGACAGGAACACAAGGTTTTTCATCTGTAAAAAAACATCCGCAGTTCACAATGAGGCTGTGAAAACTGTCGTGTGAACCCAGCCCCTACCTCAGAAAAACACAAAGGACCCGAGCTCCGGATGTTTTATGACCCTAGCAAACGCCCCTGGTAACAACACATAAAGCATGCAAGATAGTGAAATATAGAGAGCTGGGAATTAGGAATAAAACAGGGTGGAGTGGAGGGAGGGGGTGTACAATAGATAAAACATCAGAAAAGGAATTAAAAACAGAAAAATCTATAAATTGCATGCTGACCAATTGCCAGGAGTCATAACAACCAAAATTAATGAACTAGAAGTAATAATAGCTGAAAAAAAATATGACACAGTGGGGAAAACTGAACGTGGCTGGACAGAGCAACGACTGGCGGTTAACTTCCAGGGTTACAGTCTATTTAGAAGGACGAAAAGACCGAAAGGGTTGAGGTGTCTGTCCTCAAAGTAACATCCTGTCTGAAGCAACACTGCGGGAAGATATAGGTACTGGTAAAACATGTTGAATCATAATGGGAAATAAACAAGGGGGTAAACAATAACAATATAATACTAAAAGGGTCTGCTATAGGCCCCCAAATATACACAGAACCCATGGAATATGTACTCCTCAGGCAAATAGATGAGGGCGGCTAATCAGAATGAGGAATATTCTTATGACGACATTTAACTATCCTAATCAATCAATTGGGATCGAAGCATGTAGCTCTCATAAAGGAAACAGGGGGGTATTTTGTCAATAATTAATGATAATTTACCTTTCAAATGTGCAGGAACCGCTTAGAAGGAAAGGCCCTTCAAGTCCTAATATTCACTAATAGACCTGACAGATGTAACACAGGTTCAGTTGAGGGCACCTAGGAATATAGACCAAAAAAAACAAAAATTTCGGTAAATCTTCAATTAGATTTTTTGTCAATGAGCCACCAAAAACACTTGAATTTTAGGAAGGCTAATTTTATTCTGCTTAGGGAGGCCCCTAAACCCGTATCGACTAGGACAATGTTGTTAAATATTTCAGAACAAATAATAAATGGGATATTTTACAAAACACCTAGGCAACCACTGTGAGAGGTACATACCTTATGGTAATAAAAAAAATTAGAAAATCCGGAAAAACCCCAAGTTGGATCAACAGGTAAGTAAAAGAGGCACTAAAAAACAAAAGAAGCGTTTCACCTACTAAAACAGATGTCATGAAGAGGCACTAGATAGCTAAAGGAAAAAATAAGTGATGTAAAATAAAGAAAAAGGAAGCAAAGCTGGAGACGGACAGACATATGCTAAAGAAAGTAAAACTAAACCCAAAATATTTTTTAACTATATAAATAGTAAAAGATTAAAACAGAAAATGTTTGGGGCCCATTGAAAATACTGAGGGAGAGACAGTAGAGGGCGATGAGAAAAAAGCAAACGATTAAACACTTTATTCTCCACTGTAATACCGAGGAGTGATGACCTTCCTGTTGAACAGAAGAGAATGTTGTAAACTCTCAACCTTAAAAGTTTCCCATGTCTAACCCAGAAGAATTGCAGCTCCGTCTTAGGAAGAATTAAAAAATAGACAAAAAATTCCCCAGTTCCAGATTGGCATACACCCACGTGTCCTAAGGATTTAAGTTATGTCATAGAAATAGGCCCCAAATTCTTAAATAAAGTCCTATGAGTCTGTCTATAACGGGTATGTCCCAAAGGATTGGCGCATAGCAAATGTGGTGCCAATATTCAAAAGGTGGTCAAAAAGTGATCCAGTAATAACTATAGCAGTAAGCTTAACCTCGTTGTATAAAATTTTGGAAAGTTTTCATCAGAGCAGCTATCCTGGAGTATCTCACTGAAAATAAATGATAACGCCGTTCCAGCATGGATTCATGAAGGAACGTCCTGTCAGACTAATTTCATCACTCTATGAGGAAGTCAGTGCTAGACGGATCGGTGAGGCACAGGGGGTGGACTGTCATATATCAGATTTTTCTAAAGCATTTGATACTGTGCCACATAAAAGGTTGGTAAATAAAATGAGAATGATGGACTGGTGGAAAAAGATGTGCAAGTAGGGAAGTAACTGCTCACTGATAGAAAACAAGGTTAAGTATTAACTGGTACAAACTCAGACTGGATCGCTGTTACTAGTGGGGTACCACAGTGGGTCAGTATTGGGCCCTTATCCTCTTAACAATTTTCATTAATGATCTTACACATGGGATTGAGACAGTAGCATATCGATCTTTCAGACGATAAAAAGCTCTGTAAAGAAATCAACACAAAAGAGGATAATATGTTATTCAAAGGGTCGGAAATTGGAGGGGGCGGGGAAAATGGCAGATGGGGTTTAACACGAAAAATGAAAGGGTTAGCACTGGGGAAAAAACCATTACAGTTTAATTTAAAGGGAAAACCGGGGTAAAAGTGCAGGGGAAGGCTTGGGAATCTTGGACAGTAAACTTAATTGTACACCAGTGTCGGCAGCCACCAAGCAAATGGGATCATGGGGTGCTTTAAAAGGGGGCATGTTACGATAGAACTTTATTCCCCCATTAACAACCCAAGTTAGACCACACAGGGGAATTTGTGTACTTTTTGGGCACCATGCACGGGAAGCATTGTAACTTAAACGGGAAAAAGGCCAACAAAATAATAAAGAAGGTGAACAGACACAAAAATTTGGCAAAATTGGGTTATTAGTTTAAGAAAAAAAGGGCTTGGGGGGACATAATAAAAATTTTTAAATACATCAAATCAATATAGAGATCCCCCAAAGATTTTATTTATACCAGGGCTTATCAGAACAAGGGGGACCTTTACTTTTAGAACGAAGTTTCTACATAAACAAGAAAGGGATTCTTTACTGTAAAGCATGAACTATGGAAATTTCTCCCCAAAGGGGACGTCATGGTGAATTAAATAACCAGTTAAAAAGGGGTTTGGATGCATTTCGGGAGCGTAAAAATTTGAGAGGAAGGATTTTCCCTAAAATGGGGGAAAATTTGGGCTTTACCTCTTTTGGGGTTTTTGCCTTCCTCGGGATAAACCCCTTAGCACAACAGCTGAACAGATGGAATTGTTTTTTTTTATTTTAAAACTATGAACTATAAGATCGAAAAACACAGGAAAAAAATTTCCCCTGGGCTGCTACAGGATAGAAACGGGGATTGGTTTAACGTGCCAAATTCCCAAATCAGGTTGATTTTCTGGACTGGTATCGTCCTTATTCTTTTTACAATTTTTCTTTTTATGAAAGAACCTGGGGGTGATTTCCTTAAAATTGGGAGACCCTAAATCCGTAAAATCATTAATCTTGTTGTGGGGCAAAATCCAACCCTTTTGGAAAATTTTTTTCCTCTATAGTACATATTTGGAGGATGAAAAATTTTTTTTTTTAACAGTATTTTGTTTTTTTTTTTTTTTTCGTTTTTAAAATAATTTTTTTCACTTTTTTCCCTCAGGGGGTTTTTATCATCGGGAAACTTCCGACTTCCTGCGCCCGCTCCCCTCTGAATTTTGTTTGCGTTTTTTGTCTATAATGTTTTTTTGTGAGTGGTTTTTTGTGGGAACCTTGGTTTTAGACTTTCCTCAATGATTTTTTCTCTTGATCCCTTTGGGGTTACCCCAAAAAAGACCAAAGGAATTTTAAGTGAAAAACTAGTGGTGTAACCGAGGATAAATTTAAAAACCTACCTTTATTTTTTAGTTTTAAAACTATAACTTAAATTTATAAAGCGGAACTAAAGGGATTGTGATTTGAAAGGCTGGGAAAATAGGGTTAAAGAGCATTTTGCAACCACCTTAACTTGACCGTCCCCCGAAATGCAAAATTTTGTACCCCGTATTTTTTGCATATTTCGGGGGGGGTTACTTAAATTAAAATTGACATATTAGAAGGAATATGAGATAACGGAGGTTGTGCAACTACGTGACTAATAGAATTTTTTTCCCTTGTTTTCTCCCCCACGCCCGCTCATGACCCATTCTCTCCCACTTTTTCATTTTATTACTCTAGGGGCCCCTTTTACATTTTTCAATCTGTAACCTATTTCTTTCTCCTGGGATCTTTCCATCTTCTGTTAAATACGCTGTTCTAACTGCATTACTGGAAATCCCTCTGGCCCTGTTGCGCGCCCAAATACTGACCATCTTAACCTTCCCTTTATTTTTAAAAAACCTGCAAAATTGTCTACTCTCGCCCCTCCGATATCTCCTCTTAACTCTTTCTCATCTTTTACAATAGGTTCCACCCCTAAATTGCACAGAAATGTTTTTAATTAAAGTCCCAATGACTCGTCATGTTAAATCTCAGGCAAAATCTTTTTGTTTCTTTTTTTTTGGATTTTTTCCTCACTTTAGCACTTTTCCACCCAACTTCTCCCCAGCTCCACCCTTGGCCCCGAACCGCTCTCGTTTGGTTTTCATCTTAACTCCTGCTGCTCCTTTATGTCTTATTTGCATTCTTATTCTTTTCCCCTTTTTTCTTCTGTTGGGGGTTCCACAGGGACGTTCTTTTTCGTTTTTCCCTTTTATTCACCCCCACAATTGGTAAAATCACCAAATTTGGCTTCCTACCCTCTGTAGTGATGACCTCCTACAACCTGATACACCTCCTCCTGGGACATCACTCCTGCCCTGCTGCAAAACATCAGTGACTGTCTGATGTATCTGACATCATGTCCTTGCTGTATTTTAAAAGAAACCTTACTAAAACTGAACTTCTAGTCATCCCACCTGATCTAACTGATCTTACTATGCCATTTTTGTCTCAGTGTGTGCACCACCATAACTCCTATGCCACTGGTTTGCTGTATTTGGTTATACTAGATTCCGATCCTGAATCTTCCTTTCATGTCTCCTTACTACCAAAAATATTGATAATTGGTTCCCTCTCTGTAAACTCAATTCCTCTCCAATCTGTCCTGAATGCAGCAGCGAGGTTGGTCTTTCTTGCCATCTGCTATACTGATGCCTCTACCCTGTGTCAGTCAGTGCACTGGTTGGTCATTCAGTATAGAATATAACATAAACTCATCATTCTCCCCCATCAAGCTCTCCACAATGCTTCTCTTCCCTACATCTCCTCCCTCATCTTTGTCTACCACCCTACCCGGTCTCTCACACGCTGCAACCCCTCAATCTCCTGCTCATCTCTGTCTACCACCCTAACCTACTCCTCTCCACAGTGCTGCACCCCCTACATCTCCTCCCTCATCCTCTGTCTAAATTCCCTATCCGTTCATTTCACATGCTGCACCCCCTACATCTCCTCCTTCATCTTTGTCCTACACTCTCTACCCAACCCGTCTCTCTACAATGCTGCACGCCACTACATCTCCCTCCTCATCTTTGTCTACCACCCTACCCGGTCTCTCCATAGTGCTGCACCCCCTGCATCTCCTCCCTCATCTCTGTCTACCATCCTACCCGTTTTCTCTTTTCTGCTGATATGAAATTACATTCCTTAATCTTCTGAACTTACCATGCCTTTCCAAAGATTTCAACATGGCTGCCACCGAGATTTCTGAACTTGCTACTGGGCGAAATCAACACACTTCAAACTCTCATAGCTTTAAAAGAGCCCTGAGAACACATCATCCTTACTTGCATACCAAATTCCCTAAAGCTATCCCTCTCCAACTCTTTACTCACTCATTTTAGTCAATTAAATTGTCCGGATAGATTACTGACCCTTGCCAGGTCCAATCCGAATTCTACATCCAACAACTTCCTATATACCTCACATGGCCGGAATATTGTAAACCTAGCACTGTGTACCCTTTGTCTCACCTGTACCTCCTAGTAGATTGTAACTTTTGGCACAGCCCCACATCTAGTGTCCTCATCTGGAGTATTTTCATTGTGCAGTATATGTTTTGTTGTCTGTAATTACACTTTCCAAGTTTTAAAGTGTTGTGGAATATGTTGGTGCTATCTAAATAAAGATTATTATTATTTTTAAATTTTATAATTCAATCTTCTGACGGTCTATTTTTGAAGTGTGAAATGTTTTTTTGAGATTGAAAAAACTTCATTCCGTCTTCTCTTAAGCTATGTTCACATAACGGCTTAGTTCTGGCGAATTTACGGACGTTTTTTACGTCCGCAAAAACATCCCGAAATACATATTCAAATAATGAACAATTAGATTAGCAAAGATTCCAATGTAAAATAACCCTCATCTTCACACAGGCCGCATTTTTGCGACGTAATATTGCGGTGTAAATTCTCCAAAATACATATCGGAAAATAAAGTCCCCGGTCACTTATTTAGGCGTATATTCGGCAACGTAAATCCCATAGATACAGAATGGGGAATGTATGTACGACCGAAATACACCCACACTTTGTGACACGAATAAACGTATATCCGTGACATATTTGCGGATGTAAATACCCCGGAAATAACCGTGTAACAACGAAGTGTATATTGTAAATTATGTTTTTTTGCTGTTTATAGTCTGAAATGTCTGCACCTTAGTTTCATACATCTCTATTGACAAAAAAGCTTCTAATTACTTGACCGTGAAACTGGGTTTTGCTATTGTATCTGATGTTAGATTTTCCAAAATGTTAAAAATTATATGTCTAATATATGTAATCCAAAAATATGTACTCTTTCCCAAATGTAGTCTTCTTTCATTTTGTTGTGTGTGCTTGTTAATTCGGTTTACAGAAACAGAGAAGACAAATTGAAAGAAGACCCAAGGGCGCCAGACGAGACCCTGAGGGCACGGACACGCACACCCTCGTAGGCGACGACGCGGTCACACAGGGCGACGGACGCGGGCACCGAGGCAACGACGCCACACGAGGCGACGGACATTAGAGAGGAGAGATAAACTACTGATGTTATGCTGCTAGTTATCATTGTGTAATTTGATTAATTGATGCTCCGATTTGAGTAATGTCTATAGAGGACAATCATGGCGGCTCTAGAGCTGTAGTTGTTGCAGATCAAAGACGGTAAGTTTTTTGCGCTCGATGGTGTAAGAATTAATGTGTTTTCTGATTTTCGGACGTTGGCATTGTGACCAAAAGTATGGGCGAAAATCCGTGCAGTGTGGACTTGTGCATGGTTTTTCCTTTGAATTACCTTTAAATGGTTGATAGCTATAAATGAAAGGTGTCTGTTACTAAGGCTGCAAATTTGTGCCGTGAGGACATGCTTTTTGGCTCTACGTACTCTGCAATTGTAAAGTACTATCTGAATCTGTTATAGAATTGGAATAGTATTTTAAAATCCTAGTTGTTTATGGGCTTTTTTGCCTGGATTTGAAGTACTTTAAAATTGTAGTGTGCTATGATCTGCACAGTTCTAGTTGCAGGTATAGTTGCAAGGAATTAAATCCTGCTGTGTGACCATAGGTCTAAATAATATGATTGTATAGCAGATACCAAAATAGTAGTCTGAAATGACATCAAGTCAACAACTTGGAGTTCCTAACCAAAAGTTACATTAGTCGTGCATCTGAGTGGATTCCTCACTTTCAAGGGCCTATGACACTGTTATGGCTATATTTCAAATTTAGTTTCTCTTGTTGTATACATGTTTTCCCTCTGAGATATGTTGTTTGTTTTTAGTTCTTCCTGTTGTCTACCTCGTTCCTGTCTGATATATTTTGTTCTCTTCTGATGTATATGTCAGAGGGGAATGATGTACACAATAGGAGGCCAAAAAGAGGAACGATATACATTGTTCTCCTTTTGATATATCTTGTTCCTTTCTCACAGAGATCATTTCTTCCACTG
>JAODAL010026296.1:0-57013 GCA_025379985.1 Phyllomedusa bahiana | reverse complement strand
CCCCCTTGGGTCGTTAGTATTTCTGCCTCCCTGACATCAGTGCAGCCTATGGTCAATGTTCTGCCTCCCATAGACATCAGTGCAGCCTGTGGTCAATGTTCTGCCTCCTATAGACATCAGTGCAGCCTGTGGTCAGTTAGTATTTCTGCCTCCCATAGACATCAGTGCAGCCTGTGGTCAATGTTCGTATTTCTGCCTCCCATAGACATCAGTGCAGCCTGTGGTCAGTTAGTATTTCTGCCTCCCATAGACATCAGTGCAGCCTGTGGTCATTTAGTATTTCTGCCTCCCATAGACATCAGTGCAGCCTGTGGTCAATTAGTATTTCTGTCTCCGATAGACATCAGTGCAGCCTGTGGTAAATGTTAGTCATTACAGGTCACCTACCTACAGGGACAGCAGTCATTACAGGTCACCTACGTACAGGAATGTCAGTCAGTACAGGTCACCTACCTACAGGGACAGCAGTCATTACAGGTCACCTACCTACAGGAATGTAGGTAGGTGACCTGTGAGAGTGGGCGGATTTTAACCTATATGGGAAGGAAAGGGTGCTTCCATTTTGTGTTTCTGTCCCCGCCCACTCTCACAGGCTGTCATAAGAAGGGCAGCTTGCAGGTTGGGTGTTTTTTATTTTTTCTCTCTGAATAATGGAGGTCGGTTGACCCAGCGGGAGGCCTGATTGGCTCGATTGAGAGGTAAAGATAGGATAGGACTGCCCGATTTGAGATCACGTTGAAAGTCGTGGGCAGCTTAAACATCTTTTGATCAAAATATGTGAACCGAGAGTCTCAAAGTTTTTTCATGTATGATAGATAGCATAAATGCTTCTTTAGGGATTTCCACGTAGTGTATTGCCCTTTTTGCAGAAATGTGCCGCTGGCGGCGGTCTGTGTGCGTACATGTATAATTACATGTGTGCCGCAGCCCTGCCAGTGGCACCCAGGTTTGCATATGTTTTTTCAGAAATGTTTTTGTGTGCAGAAACATACGTTATACTTGGTGTACATTGATTTTAACCTATATGGGAAGGAAAGGGTGCTTCCATTTTGTGTTTCTGTCCCCGCCCACTCTCACAGGCGTCATAAGAAGGGCAGCTGCAGTTGGGTGTTTTTTATTTTTTCTCTCTGAATAATGGAGGTCGGTTGACCCAGCGGGAGGCCTGATTGGCTCGATTGAGAGGTAAAGATAGGATAGGACTGCCCGATTTGAGATCACGTTGAAAGTCGTGGGCAGCTTAAACATCTTTTGATCAAAATATGTGAACCGAGAGTCTCAAAGTTTTTTCATGTATGATAGATAGCATAAATGCTTCTTTAGGGATTTTCAGTCAGTACAGGTCACCTACCTACAGGGGCATTAGTCAGTACAGGTCACCTACCTACAGGGACAGCAGTCATTACAGGTCACCTACCTACAGGGGCATCAGTCATTACAGGTCACCTACCTACAGGGGCATCAGTCATTACAGGTCACCTACCTACAGGGACAGCAGTCAGTACAGGTCACCTACCTACAGGGGCATCAGTCATTACAGGTCACCTACCTACAGGACTGTCAGTCAGTACAGGTCACCTACTTACAGGGACAGCAGTCATTACAGGTCACCTACCTACAGGAACAGTAGTCAGTACAGGTCACCTACCTACAGGAACAGTAGTCAGTACAGGTCACCTACCTACAGGGACGTCAGTCAGTACAGGTCACCTACCTACAGGGGCGTCAGTCATTACAGGTCACCTACCTACAGGGACAGCAGTCATTACAGGTCACCTACCTACAGGGACAGCAGTCATTACAGGTCACCTACCTACAGGGGCATCAGTCAGTACAGGTCACCTACCTACAGGGGCATCAGTCATTACAGGTCACCTACCTACAGGGGCATAAGTCATTACAGGTCACCTACCTACAGGGACAGCAGTCATTACAGGTCACCTACCTACAGGGACGTCAGTCATTACAGGTCACCTACCTACAGGGACAGCATTCAGTACAGGTCACCTACCTACAGGGACGTCAGTCATTACAGGTCACCTACCTACAGGAACAGTATCAGTACAAGGTCACCTACCTACAGGGGCATCAGTCAGTACAGGTCACCTACCTACAGGAATGTCAGTCATTACAGGTCACCTACCTACAGGGACAGCAGTCATTACAGGTCACCTACCTACAGGGACAGTAGTCAGTACAGGTCACCTACCTACAGGGACGTCAGTCATTACAGGTCACCTACCTACAGGGACAGCAGTCATTACAGGTCACCTACCTACAGGAACAGTAGTCAGTACAGGTCACCTACCTACAGGGACAGCAGTCATTACAGGTCACCTACCTACAGGGACGTCAGTCATTACAGGTCACCTACCTACAGGGGCATCAGTCATTACAGGTCACCTACCTACAGGGGCATCAGTCATTACAGGTCACCTACCTACAGGGGCATCAGTCATTACAGGTCACCTACCTACAGGGGCGTCAGTCATTACAGGTCACCTACCTACAGGGGCATCAGTCATTACAGGTCACCAACCTATAGGGGCATTAGTCAGTACAGGTCACCTACTTACAGGGACAGCAGTCATTACAGGTCACCTACCTACAGGAATGTCAGTCATTACAGGTCACCTACCTACAGGGGCGTCAGTCATTACAGGTCACCTACCTACAGGGGCATCAGTCATTACAGGTCACCTACCTACAGGGACAGCAGTCATTACAGGTCACCTACCTACAGGGGCATCAGTCATTACAGGTCACCTACCTACAGGGACAGCAGTCAGTACAGGTCACCTACCTACAGGGACAGCAGTCATTACAGGTCACCTACCTACAGGAACAGTAGTCAGTACAGGTCACCTACCTACAGGGGCATCAGTCATTAGAGCTCACCTACCTACAGGGACAGCAGTCATTACAGGTCATCAACCTACAGGGACGTCAGTCAGTACAGGTCACCTACCTACAGGGACAGTAGTCAGTACAGGTCACCAACCTACAGGGGCATCAGTCATTACAGGTCACCTACCTACAGGGGCGTCAGTCATTACAGGTCACCTACCTACAGGGACAGAAGTCATTACAGGTCACCTACCTACAGGGGTGTCAGTCATTACAGGTCATCTACCTACAGGGACAGCAGTCATTACAGGTCACCTACCTACAGGAATGTCAGTCATTACAGGTCACCTACCTACAGGGGTGTCAGTCATTACAGGTCACCTACCTACAGGGGAGTCAGTCATTACAGGTCACCTACCTACAGGAACAGCAGTCATTACAGGTCACCTACCTACAGGGACGTCAGTCATTACAGGTCACCTACCTACAGGGGCGTCAGTCATTACAGGTCACCTACCTACAGGGGCATCAGTCAGTACAGGTCACCTACTTACAGGGGCATCGGGTCTCATTAAGGTCACCTAAATAAAAGGGAAACTTTTCGGGGAGATTTTTAAGCTTCCCCTCAGTGAAAGGGGACATAAACACGGGCCGGGTTTTTATGCCCCCTTTAATCCCCCCGCCCCGGCCCCCTTCCTGTTATGACCTTGCACTTTTAAAAGCAAGGTGCAAAACAGCGGGGGGGTTTCCTCCAGTTTTTGGGGAAACCTTCGTGGATAAAATAGTTTAAAAAAGGTTGGAGGAACCCCACGTCAGGCCTGGTTTTCTCCCCAAAAAACCGGGCGAGTTACCAATGATGGCCCAAAATGGGGGAGTGTGGGGCCTGACAGTGGGGGAAAAAAAAGGAAATTTTTGTCTTTTTTTATTTTTCTTTTTTTAATTTTTTTTTTGGTTATTATTTATTTTGGGAAAAAAAACTAAAAATTTTGTTTTTTTTCCAAACCAGAAAAAAACGACCTTCCTGTTTTTGTGGGAGTTTATTTTCCCCGCAGAAAATTTCGTATCGGGCAAAAAGGTGGGATTCCCCTGAAGGAAAACCTTTTATTTACATTTCTATTCGTGAAACATGGGTTAACCTTTTCAAAAAACCCCCCTTAGGGGGGATGGTCACGGCTCACCCCTGCCCTCCCTGTAAAAGGGACCTTTGGGCCCCCAATTTAAAGGCATGCCCAAACAAATCTCTCCTTTAAAAAACCCAAAGGTAAGGGTTTCCCCAGTCCCCTTTTTCCCCTTCCGGGCCCCCTTCCCAGCTCCCTTTCTCCCCCTCCCTGCACAATGGCCTTTTTCCCACGGGTTTAAAAAACCCCAAAATTTGCTCCTCATGGGAGGTAAATTGTCCCGGTTTATACGCCCCCAAAACATCAAAAAAGCAGGGCCACCAAATCCCTTCCTTTTTTTTCTCCATTCAACCCATTGTTGCAAAATTGAAAACAAAAAAATTTAAACCCCTAAAAGTCAGAGGCTGGCCATGGCTCTTACACTCTCTCAGTGACATCTTCAAATGGCACAAAGCATGCCCACAATGCTCTCCTTTAGATCTCCGCCCTTTCACCCCAATTTTTGCACATTGACAAAGGTAACATAACACCCTAAAAGTCATAAGTTATTAACTGATTTTTTTGTATTCATTAACTATAAACATATAAATATAGATCTATATCTAATTTTTATATGTATATATTTTTATGTATATATATTTCTATATTCATACTTAATTATTTTAAGCCCACCAGAAAAAAAATTATAAACATTTTTATTTTTTATTAATTAGTAATAAATATTAAATTTATTAACTATAAATCTATATATATATGAGTGTGGGTGTATATATGTATATATATATAGAGAGTGGGGAGAGAGAGAGAAGAGCAAATATATATTATATTTTATATATATATTTATATTATTTTATAAAAATTTTTTTTGTTATAAAAAAAAAAAATGTAAAATTTGTTATTGATTAATAAAAAAAAAATGTATATTTATTTCTGGTAGGCTCAAAATAATTAACTATAAATATATACTGTAAGTTAGATATAGGTTTATATTTATCAATTATATTAATATGTCATATTATTTTATATATATATATATATATATATATTATAATATATATATTATATATTATGCATAAAATAAATTGATAATGTGTTAACTGTTTCTTTTATTAATTAAATTAATACACACAAATTCGCATATATATATATGCACATACATACATACACATATATTTTATATAGATACTGTTTTACCACAAGTACAAACCCATTTGTGGTGCTTTGTAAGTGATGCACACAGGGCATTGATGATAACATGGTGCAATAACAGGAAGCGTTAAGAACACACCTGAGCTTTGTAGGAATGCAGGTGACAGATTCAGTCATCAGGGTCTGACAGGGGCAGGTAATGGGTCTGCGCCTGGGGGGGGGGGGACAATGGGGACACTGGGGTCTTTCACAGACAATGCAGAACAAAGGAATGTGGCTTCCCAGCTGAGCTCCTCTCCACCTTCCCCACCCCCACTGCTCTTAGTTGTATCTCTGCTATGGGGGGTCAAGGATGTGCAGGACATGATTATACACAACAGGGACGTTATATTATTTATACAGTATATAAATCGTTAGAATTTTATAATTTTACCAGAAAGGAATAAAATGCAATTGATGTGGAACAGGAATGAGCATGAAAATTATTCAAAAGGAAGCGTCACCCATCTGTTTCAGGGTCCTTGCTCCTCATCAGGGCAGAGCAGGGTCCTGGTTGGCTATAGAGAGACCTTAGATGTAGTTTGGAGAGTACAGATTATCATTGAAGAGACCAGTGGTCTACGGCGACATCTTTTCAAGCAATGCCTAATGGAAAAGAGGGTCTCCTTCAAAAGGAAGAGTCACCCATCTGCAATTTCCAGGTTCTTTTCCACACTAGTGCAGAGCAGGGTCCTGGTTGGCTAGAGAAAGGCCTTATGGGGAGCAGTGAATCTCATTTAAGGCACCAGTGATGAATGGAGATATATTTCCAGGCGATGCCCTCATGGGAAAGAGCGTCTCCTTCAAAAAGAAGAGTTATCCATCTGCTGTTTCGGGGCTCTTGCCCCTCCTCAGTACAGAGCTTGGTCCTGGTTGGCTAGAGAGGCCTTAGATAGAGCTGAGGGGTGGGTACTGATTTCCATTGAAGAGAGTAGTTATGTATGGAAACTTTTTTCCAAGCAATGCCCCATGGGAAAGAGAGGCTCCTTCAAAAAGAAGAGGTATCCATTTGCTGTTTCGGGGTTCTTGCCCCTCCTCAGTACAGAGCTTGGTCCTGGTTGACTGCTCTTGGTTTGCTGCTATTCTCCTGTGTCGGGCCCCGCTCTTGGTTTGCTGCTATTCTCCTGTGTCGGGCCCCGCTCTTGGTTTGCTGCTATTCTCCTGTGTCGGGCCCCGCTCTTGGTTTGCTGCTATTCTCCTGTGTCGGGCCCCGCTCTTGGTTTGCTGCTATTCTCCTGTGTCGGGCCCCGCTCTTGGTTTGCTGCTATTCTCCTGTGTCGGGCCCTTGCTCTTGGTTTGCTGCTATTCTCCTGTGTCGGGCCCCGCTCTTGGTTTGCTGCTATTCTCCTGTGTCGGGCCCCGCTCTTGGTTTGCTGCTATTCTTCTGTGTCGGGCCCCGCTCTTGGTTTGCTGCTATTCTCCTGTGTCGGGCCACGCTCTTGGTTTGCTGCTATCCTTCTGTGTCGGGCCCCGCTCTTGGTTTGGGGGTTATTTTCTTTTCCCAATATTAAAAAAAAACTCCCAAAAATCCCATATATATATAAAACTTTTTTATTTTTTAATTTAAAAATGTTAGTAAAAAACAAAAAATAAAAAGGGAAATTTTCACTTGAAAAATTTCCCGGGGTTATACGGCGGGAAACGCGTTGGTTTTTCATTGCCCTCTGTTTTTAATAGTGTAAAGGGTTCATACCCCCCTACATTTTTTTAAAAATAAAAAAAACCCCTTTTTAAAAAAAACCCAAAAAAATTGGGGCCCAAATTTTTTCCCCTTTTTCCAAGTGCGCCGGGCCCGCATTTTACTTTCCATTTCTCCACCCCTGGCTTCGCACACTTTTGGAGAAGCAGTTATAGGCCACCCCTGACCCTAAGGGGGACCCGAGAGGCCCTTGGATGGTATAATAATTCCCCGGAGGTTATTTTCGTTTGAAGTGGTTTTTTGTTTAAAATTTTTTCTTTTTATTCTGGGAATTTTCGTTGTTTTTTTCTGTTCCTTTTGGGTATCCCCCTATAAGGCCCCCCGACGAAGCCAGGTGTTTAAGAAACCCGGTTGGGGGTCGTTTTCCCCCCGGGGGTTTAAAAAAAAAAAAAAAAAAAAAAAAAAAAAAAAAAAAAAAAAAAAAAAAAAGGGGGGGCCTTTTGGTTTTGGGTTGGATTTATGGTTTACATTAAAACATTTATTATTTGTATATTTTTATGTATATTTTTGGGTTTTATATACGTTATTTATTTTTATATGATTATTTCACCTTATGTATACACCTAGTGTGGGGTTGTAAACTTTTTGGCACCCCCCATTTTTAGCTATATGTATTTGTTCTTTGTTTTTTTTGTGGTTTTTTTTTTCATTTGTAAATTTAAAAAATAAAAAAGTTTTTATATTATGTTTTTTGGTTTGTTTTCATTATATATTGGGTGTTTGGTTTTGAATTTTTGGGTTTTTAACCCTTTTTTTATTATGACTATTTGATTATTGGGGTTTGGGTAAATTTTCCTTTGTCGGGTCCCGCTCTTGGTTTGTTTTTGCTATTCTCCTGTGTCAGGGGCCCGCTTGGGTTTTCTGTATTCTCCCGTGCGGGGCCCCTTTTCTTGATTTGCTTTATTTTTTTGTGTCGGGCCCCCCCCTCTTGGTTTGTGCTTTCTAAATGTGTCGGGTCCCGCTTTGGTTTTCTGCTATTCTTCTGTGTCGGGCTCCCCTCTTGGGGTTTTCTGCTATTCTCCCCGTTTTCGGGTCCCCGCTTTGGTTTTCTGCTATTCTTCTGTGTCGGGGGCCCCCCTCTTTTTTTTGCTATTTTTCTGTGTCGGGCCCCGCTCTTTGGTTTTTCGGGTATTCTCCTGTGCGGGGCCCCCCTCTTTGGGTTTGCTGCTATTCTACTGTGTCGGGCCCCGCTCTTGGTTTGCTGCTATTCTTCTGTGTCGGGCCCCGCTCTTGGTTTGATGATATCCTAGTGTCTGGTTCGACTCCTGTTTTGCTGCTATCCTGGTGTCAAGCCCCGCTCTTGGCTTTCCTCTGTTCTTTTGTGGTGGGCACTGCTCTTTGCTGCTAGTCTCTTGTGTCGGGCCCAAGTCTTTATTTTCATTTTCCTGTGTCGGACCCTGCTCTTTGCTGCCATTCTCTTGTGTCAGACCCCGCTCTTGGTTTGCTGCTATTTTTCTGTGTCGTGCCCCCGTTTGGGGTTTGTTGTATTTCCTGTGTCGGGGACTCTCTTTTTTTGCTGTTTCTCGTGTCAGGCCCGACTTTGGGTTTTGCGATCTTCGGTTGTCGGACCCCGCTATTCGCTGCTATTCCATTGTGTCGGGCCCTGCTCTTGGTTTGCCCCTGTTCTTTCGTGTCGGGGCCCGCTCTTGGTTTGCTGCTATTCTCTTGTGTCGGGCCCCGCTCTTGGTTTGCTGCTATCCTGGTGTTAAGCCCCGCTCTTGGTTTGCCTCTGTTCTTTCGTGTCGGGCCCCGCTCTTGGTTTGCTGCTATTAGCTTGTGTTGGGCCCCGCTCTTGGTTTGACTCTGTTCTTTCGTGTCGGGCCCCGCGCTTGGTTTGCTGCTATTCTGTTGTGTTGGGCCCCACCCCCCTTTGGGTTTCCCTCGTTCTTTCGTGTCGGGACCGTCTCTTGGTTTGCTGCTATCCTTTTGTGTCGGGCCCCGCTCTTGGTTTGCTGCTATTCTCTTGTGTTGGGCCCCGCTCTTGGTTTGCCTCTGTTCTCTTGTGTCGGGCCCCGCTCTTGGTTTGCTGCTATTCTCTTGTGTTGGGCCCCGCTCTTGGTTTGCTGCTATTCTCTTGTGTTGGGCCCCGCTCTTGGTTTGCTGCTATTCTCTTGTGTTGGGCCCCGCTCTTGGTTTGCTGCTATTCTCTTGTGTTGGGCCCCGCTCTTGGTTTGCCTCTGTTCTTTCGTGTTGGGCCCCGCTCTTGGTTTGCCTCTGTTCTTTCGTGTCGGGCCCCGCTCTTGATTTGCTGCTATTCGCTTGTGTTGGGCCCCGCTCTAGGTTTGCCTCTGTTCTTTCGTGTTGGGCCCCGCTCTTGGTTTGCCTCTGTTCTTTCGTGTCGGGCCCCGCTCTTGGTTTGCTGCTATTCGCTTGTGTTGGGCCCCGCTCTAGGTTTGCCTCTGTTCTTTCGCGTCAAGCCCCTGCTCTTTGTTTGCTCATGTTCTATAAATGGTTTGCCCTTCAAGACTTTGATGACGGTCGGGCTGGAATTAAGAATGTCAAAGGATACAAGGATCTGCTGAATAAGTCAAAAGATTAGACTATTGATCAAGAGCCGCGTCCTCTGCTCCGGAGGCCGGGGTGGAATATTGGATCCGTCTGACACTAAATATGTAAATGTAGCCGTTGAGTCTTGTTGATCTTTTTGGATCGATACAATGTATTCACCAGATGGCGGAATTATCCGAACGCTAGAAATATTCACCTGCAGCGCTCGCAATGGAGAAAATCCGGCTCAACGTGTCCTTCTGACATTGTATCAAACTACGTAACCATTGATGGGAGACAAGGACCCAGTTTTGTTCCTGCGGATCGGAGACAAATTTGCAGCTTAACCACTTAAGCCCCATAGCCCCCTAAAGGGTTTTACCATGAAGTAAAATTGAGGTGGGCAGTTCGCAAATTAAATATTAAAAAATTCTCACCCTTCTCTTTGTAAAAAATTCTGCACCATTTTGCTTTTTGTGCTCCTTAGTGATCCATGTGTACAGTCATCCCTTGGGGATATGACCAGTGATGAGGCTCCCCAGTTTACTGACTGCTCAGACATCACCTCTCCCCTAGGCACCCACTGTCAGTCTATTACCCGCCTAGTAATCACAACCCCTCCTGCGAGGGGAGTGTTAATCCCCGGGACCATCATTTACTTTTGTCTTTTGTACTCCTTGTAATCACATACATTCATGTGAGCGAGTGTTCAACCCCCGGTGCTGTCTTCTATACTGTCCCCATAGTCATTTAATATTTATTCACACTCATGCTGAGCAAGCGTTCGTCCTAGGGGCTGTCATTCTGCTTTCCCGTCCCTTTTTACTCCTTTGTAATCACACACCTCATCTGCCCAATGTTCAACCCCAGGTTTCTGTTTATCTATTCCCGTCCTTTAGTCATTAACAATCATTCATACCACTGCTGAGGAGTGTTTTAACCCCCGTTGCTATATTCTACTCCTGTCCTCTGTATCCTTTGTTTTCACACACACTCACTGCTGAGTGAGTGTTCAACCAAAATTAAGGGCCCCCATTTCCAGTTCATTCTCTTAAGGGATGTTTACACGGCTTAAAAGGGCCGTATTTCGGTCCGTAATTTTCGCGCCGAAGTGCAAACCCCCAAATTCGGGCCCCTTCATTACGGGGAATTTTCAGTTTTCATAAGAACTATGGTTCGTCTCCTCTCCCGCTGCGAAGCCCCCCGGGGGGGAGATAATTGATTGTGAATTACTAGGGGGTATACCGCCGTGGCAATTTAAAATCAAAGGGCCCCAAGTGCCGGCCCCCCGCCATCCCCCCCTCCCGCCCCCCCCCCACGGCTTAATTCGGGGCGTAATTTGGCCCCCAATTTAAACCGTGGAACATAGCCTTACAAAAGCACCCAAAATCTAAGGGGCACTATTCCCGATTCCCCCTCTTACATTATAGAACCAGCACCTAAGGCCACCATTCCACAGATTCACAGCTCTTACAGTAAAGAACCAACACCTGAGGCCGCTACTCCACAGATTCACAGCTCTTATAGTAAAGAACCAGCAACAAAGGCCGCTATTCCACAGTTCATAGCTGTTACAGTAAAGCATCAACATCTAAAGCCACTATACACAGATTCACAGCTCTTACATTAGAGAACCAGCACCTAAGGCCACCATTCCACAGATTCACAGCTCTTACAGTAAAGAACCAGCACCTGAGGCCACTATTCCACAAATTCCTAAACCCTGCCTGCCTACCTATATAGCCTGCCTGTATGACCCCTATAGCCTACCTAAAGTCTGCCTACCTACCTATATAGCCCCCTATAGCCTACCTAAACCCTGTCTTCCTATATGGGGACCTTAACCTACCCCTAAGCCTGCCTGCCTATGTGGATGTCCTAAAACCTACCTAAACCCTACCCAAAGGGTGCGTTCACACAACGGATTCAGACACGGAGTTTTCAGCACCGATTCCACGTCGTATCCTTGTCGGAAAATCCGCACTTCTAAGCGCGGATTTCAGACGAGGATACAACAGATTTTCAGAGCTGAATTTTTCACCTCCTCTATACTATATGTGAGGATCAGCATCCGCCTCAAAGAATAGACATGTCACTGATTTTTATGGACCGGTTTTACATAAGAATTAATGTAAAATGAACCTGGAGCGTTTTATGGTCGTTTTTGACACTGTTTTGGGGGCGGAATCCGCGCCTCTAACTGTTGTGTGAACATAACCTAAAGCTTTATATCACCTAGATGTAAGCGTCAGTGACGAAAAAGTGACAATTACAAAACTTATTTTGCTGCTATTTTTGTTGTAAAAAAAATGAATTAAAATATGTAAAAACAGGTTTGAATTTTTTCTTTTAAAAAAATAAATAAAATGTAAAAATTAAAAACAAAATCTAATATATTGCGGTAAAAAGGCCAAAAAAAATCTGTAAAACAACCAAGCTTGAAAAAACGACAAAGGGTTCAAACCGGCGTGTGCCTGGTCAGGAACTGGAGGGGGGAGGTTTAGGGGAACCGCCCGGTCAGGAACTGGTTAATGCTCAAAAGCAGAGCAAATCCAGATTGTAGAAGTTCATTGTGAAACAATAGTTAAGGCTCCTAATCAGCAGAACATTCCACTGTGCGCGATCCTACAGAGACAAGCGCCATCCGCTGGTAACTTTATGTATTACACAAACCTCAGGACCCGAACTTTATGCACAACACAAACCTCAGGACCCGAACTTTATTCACAACACAAACCTCAGAACCCGAACTTTATGCACAACACAAACCTCAGGACCCGAACTTTATGCACAACACAAACCTCAGGACCCGAACTTTATGCACAACACAAACCTCAGGACCCGAACTTTATGCACAACACAAACCTCAGGACCCGAACTTTATGCACAACACAAACCTCAGGACCCGAACTTTATTCACAACACAAACCTCAGGACCCGAACTTTATTCACAACACAAACCTCAGGACCCGAACTTTATGCACAACACAAACCTCAGGACCCGAACTTTACATATAACACAAACCTCAGGACCCGAACTTTACATATAACACAAACCTCAGGACCCGAACTTTACATATAACACAAACCTCAGGACCCGAACTTTATGCACAACACAAACCTCAGGACTCGAACTTTATGCACAACACAAACCTCAGGACCGGAACTTTATGCACAACACAAACCTCAGGACCGGAACTTTATGCACAACACAAACCTCAGGACCGGAACTTTATGCACAACGCAAACCTCAGAACCAGCACCTGAGGCCGCTATTCTACAGTTTTACAGCTCTTACAGCAAAGAACGAGTTCCATTGTCGGATATTTCACAGTCACAACAAAGAACCAGATACAGAAGTGGCTATTCCACAGATTCACAGCTCTTACAGTAGAGAACCAGCACTTGAGACTTCTATTGTACAGATTCACATCTCTTACAGTAGAGAACCAACACCTGAGGGCGCTATTCCACAGTTTTACAGCTCTTACAGTAAAGAACCAACACCTGAGGCCACCATTCCACAGATTCACAGCCCTTACAGTAAAGAACCAACACCCGAGGCCGCTATTCCACAGATTCACAGCTCTTACAGTAAAGAACCAACACCTGAGGCCGCTATTCCACAGTTTTACAGCTCTTACAGTAGAGAACCAACACCTGAGGGCGCTATTCCACAGTTTTTCAGCTCTTACAGTAAAGAACCAACACCTGAGGCCGCTATTCCATAGATTCAGAGCTCTTACAGTAAAGCACCAACACTTGAGGACGGTATTCCACAGGTTCACAGCTCTTACAGTAAAGAGCCAACTCCTGAGGCCGTTATTCCACAGATTCACAGCTCTTACAGTAAAGAACCAACACCTGAGGCCGTTATTCCACAGATTCACAGCTCTTACCGTTAAGAACTAACACCTGAGGCCGCTATTCCACAGATTCACAGCTCTTACAGTAAAGAACCAACACCAGAGACAACAAGTTGGTCGCGTCTTCTAAATCAATGAGAAACGGTGCCGCGCACCGTTCCTCACTTCAGTTGGGACATCAGTGGTGAAATCGCGAGGTACAGATCGCTGAACACGGCAGCTGTAAGCCCTGTGAAGGTTTCCATTGCCGCCATGTTTTCGATTTTCCCACTTCTGGCCCCAGTCAGGAAGTGGGGAAACCAGCATCTTTGTACACCCTGCCTAATGCATTGTATAGACAATGCATTAGGCTGTATAAATGATCAAGCCCCCTAGTGGTGAAGCAGCCTTGAGGGACGCAAAGTTAAAGTAAAAAAAAAAATGTTTTAATGTGTAAAAAAAAATATTAAAGCTTCAAATCCCCCTTTTTTGCCATTTTACAAACCAAAAAATAAAATAAAAAAGTTCCCCATATTTGGTGTCGCGGCGTCCAAAAAAGTCCGATCTATGAAGATATAACATCATTTATCCTGGACACAGAACACCGGAGAAGAAAAAAAATTCCAAACACAAAAAAACTGTGTTTTTTTGGTAATTTCACGTCCCCTAAAAATTGGAATAAATGTAATAAAAATAAAGTCTCATGTATTCCGAACTGGTAGCAATAAAAAGTGCACTTCAGCCGCAAAAAATTGCGCCTCACTCACGTCCGTAGGTGTCAGTACAAAAAAGTTATTGGCCGCACAAAATGGCGCTGCCGCGCAAATTTTATAACTCAAAAGTGTATGGATTTTTTTTTATGGTACCAAAACATAATAGAAACCCTACATGTTTGGTATTGGCAGATGCGTATCAACCTGTAGAATACAGAAAACATCATTTATACCAGAGAGTCAACGCCCTAAAAAAAAAACGCAAATATGGTGCAAGTATGTTTTTTTCACATTTTGTCACACTTGGAATTTTTTTGCGGTTTTCCAGTATATTCTATAGTACGGTCAATGACATCATTAGAAAGTCCATCTTGTCCCGCAAAATAAAAGCCCTCATCTGTCTAGGTACACAATAGTGCCAACATTTTGGCTTACCTGCAGCTGCATACAGGATATCTACCTTATGCAAGAGTCATTACAAATTGCTTCTAGGCATACAGTGGTGCTAGTAACTTTGCTTACCTGCAGCTGCATACAGGATATCTGACTGATGCAGCAGCCATTACAAATTGCTTTTAGGTACACATTAGTGCCAGTAATTTTGCTCACCAGCAGCTGAATACAGGATTTCTCAGTGCTGCCACTGGGTCATGTGACCTGCAGCTGAATACAGGATTTCTCACTGCTGCCTCTGGCTCATGTGACCTGCAGCTGAATACAGGAATACTCACTGCTGCCACTGGATCATGTGACCTGCACTCTGAGCTGCTGACACACACAGCATGGTTGTGTGACCCGGAAGTGACTCTCTCTATACATTCCTATGGGAGGGTCACAGTCAGTCTCATAGGAATGTATAGAGAGAAACTTCCTGTCAGGATTAAAAGCACAGAGTCTATCAGCCAATCAAAGCGCAGGTCATGTGACCTAACAGACTGTTGCATCAGCCCTATATCCTGTATGCAGCTGCAGCTAAGCAAAGTTACTGGCACTACTGTATGCCTAGAACCAATCTGTAATGACTGTTGCATCAGAAAAATACCCTGTATGCAGCTGCAGGTAAGAAAAATTAATGGCACTAGTGTGTACCTAGAAGCAATTTCTAATGGCTGTTGCTTCAGTCAGATATCCTGTATGCAGCTACAGGTAAGCAAAATTACTAGCACCACTGTATGCCTAGAAGCAATTTGTAATGACTCTTGCATCAGGTAGATATCCTGTATTCAACTGTAGGTAAGAAAAGTTACTGGCACTACTGCGTACCTAAAAGAAATTTCTAATGACTGTTGCACCAGCCAGACCTCCTGTATGTAGCTGGAAGCAATTTCTGGTGGACTAATGGGAACCCAGCTCTTCTTCAGAGCTTATTCGCATACTTCCCAGTTAACATTGCATGGCCTAGAAGTCTCCTTACACCTGTATGGTGTGAACTTTACCCCCTTAGAGCAATGTTTATGCAGCAGAATCTGATTTACAGTAGATCCCAATGCTGGGAGTATTCATTTAAAAGTTAAAAGAATTTGTTTTGTGACCTTCGCACTGATTGTTTCTGTCTCGTCTCGTTTAGTCTGTTCTTGTTGGAACTTTTTCTGCTCTTTGCTCTTATCAGCTCCCGGGTCCTCGCTCTGTAAAAGCCAGAGTCCTAAGTTCTGTAGAAATGCACTGGATAAGCAGGCGGGGCAGGGTCCGCTATATGTCCCCCACAGACCCTGTAGAGCATCGCTGGATGTGTGAGTGCTGCAGAATAGATACTAGGTAGGTAGATAGATATGAGATAGATAGATAGATAGATAGATAGATAGATAGATAGATAGATAGATAGATAGATAGATAGATAGATAGATAGAAAGATAGAGCTGGGCTAATCTATATCCCCAGGACTGACTGTATAGCTATTCTCCAGGCTCTATTGGGCTCCTCTAGGTCCCCAGGACTGACTGTATAGATATTCCCCAGGCTCTATTGGGCTCCTCTAGGTCCCCAGGACTGACTGTATAGATATTCCCCAGGCTCTATTGGGCTACTCTAGGTCCCCAGGGCTGACTGTATAGATATTCCCCAGGCTCTATTGGGCTACTCTAGGTCCCAGGGCTGACTGTATAGATATTCCCCAGGCTCTATTGGCTACTCTAGGTCCCCAGGGCTGACTGTATAGATATTCCCCCAGGCTCTATTGGGCTCCTCTAGGTCCCCAGGGCTGACTGTATAGATATTCCCAGGCTCTATTGGGCTATTCTAGGTCCTCAGGACTGACGTAATAGATATTCCCAGGCTCTATTGGGCTACTCTAGGTTCCCCCAGACTGACTGTATAGATATCCCCCGGGCTATATTGGGCTATTCTAGGTCCTCAGGACTGACTGTATAGATATTCCCAGGCCCCTATTGGGCTCCTCTAGTTCCCGTGGACTGACTGTATAGATATTCCCCAGGCTCTATTGGCCAACTCTAGGTCCCCGGGACTGTATAGATATTCCCCGGGCTCTATTGGCCTATTCTAGGTCCTCACCCTGACTGTATAGATATTCCCAGGCTCTATTGGGCTACTCTAGGTCCCCTGGCTGTTATAGATATTCCCCAGCTCTATTGGGCTACTCTGGGTCCCCCTGACTGTATAAATATTCCCAGGCTCTATTGGGCTACTCTAGGTCCCCCTGACTATATAGATTTTCCCCAGCTCTATTGGGCTACTCTAGGTCCCCTGTCTGTATAGATATTCCCCAGGCTCTATTGGGCTACTCTAGGTCCCCAGGGCTGACTGTATAGATATTCCCAGGCTCTATTGGGCTACTCTAGGTCCCCCTGACTGTATAGATATTCCCCAGGCTCTATTGGGCTTCTCTAGGCCCCCAGGGCTGACTGTATAGATATTCCCCAGGTTCTATTGGGCTACTCTAGGTCCCCAGGACTGACCTTGTAGATATTCCCCAGGCTCCATTAGGCATTGGTAATCCTGGGACCCAATGGAGCAGGGGAAACCCTTTTAATCATGTTGTGGTCACGAACCTGGACAATCAAAGAGGGCAGGGATCAGAGGCTTCTGGTCAGAAAGGAGGGTAAACAGTCCGGTCAGGAAGGGGGTAAACGGGCCGATCAAGAAGATGGGTTTAAAAGGGCCAGTCAGGAAGGGGGGACGAGGAACGGTCAAGAAGGAGGGGAAACAGCCTGGTCAAGATGGGGGGTAAACGGTCAGGTCATTAAGGAGGACAAAGGTCCAGTCAGGAAAGGGAGTAAATGGATCGGCCGGTCAGGAAGGAAGGGGGGAAACGGGCTGGTCAGAAAATGGATATAATGGGCCGGTCAAGGGGGGGGGGGGTTTAAAAAGTGCGTTCAGGAACTGGTTAAAGATTTCGAGGTTCATCCATAACCCCGAAACGCGTATGTAGATGAGCAATATTGGCTTGACAATTATTCCCTTTTGCTTCTCAAAGATTTAAATGAATCGGAAGTAAATTGAGGATTTGTTACAACCTATAGAGGGCCCCAGTGAGCTTTCCAGCTACTTTCCCATAATGCCTTGTGATATGCAGATGTTTAGTAGTGGGCTAAAAGGCAATCAAAACACTATACACCTTAACTGGTGCTCTCCATAAGGAGAGATGTTCCCCTTCTCATAGGTTCATCCATAAGCAGATTCCAGCGTCCCGATCTCTAGATCGGCAGCTAGGTGGCGCTCTCGACATATTACACAGATTTCGCAGGACAAAATGAGTGGAAATCCCGTTTCCCCTTATCATAAGTATCAACACTGAAATACAGAAAAATAAAAGTGGGGAAATAAGAGGATAATAGACAGAGAATTGTCATAGGAGCAAATATTCTTTGCAGGGCTTATCAGTGCTTTAACCAGTCGAGGCGAGCAGGTGTACATCCTGGCATCACTGAGCGAGCTCAGGGGTTATTGGTGTCAAGATGGTACCAATCAAAACTACAGCTCAACCTGCAAAAATGAGCCCTCACACAGTTCCATGAAGGGGACAATTGAAAAAAATATAGTCATGTAAATTAATTCTGTACCTGATGCGCACTTATGTCTATTTAATTCAAGATGGCGGGGTTACCATGGCAGTCGAAAGCCTAATGAAGGCCCCCGAAGCTACCATGCTACTATTCCTATTACATCCTGACTTTTGCATCATATAAAGCAGAAGGATGTAAAAGCGATCCCGCTCTCTAATGGTCAAGTACCTTAAGAGGACCAGAAGTAAAAATACAAAAAAAAAAATAATTAAAACTATAAAAAAAAAAAATCTAAATATTTTTTTAAATTTTTATAAAATACAAAATAAAAACTAAATACATTAATATTAAAAATCAAACGTTAAATTTACAAATGAAAAAAGTGACACATAATCGGTGTCGCCGCGTCCGTAAAAGTCCCATCTATTAAAATAGAACATCATTGATCCCATACGCTGAACACCGTAGAAGAGAAAAAAATTCCAAATGCCAAAACTGCATTTTTATTTTGGTCCTTTTACATCCAAAAATTTAAATAAAAAGTGATCATAAACTCACATCTATCCCCAAAGGGTACCCATAAAAAGTACACTTCATCCCGCAAAAAACGAGCCCCCACACAGGTCCATAAGGGGAAGAACAAAAATGTTATTGGTCACGGAAAATGGCGGCTGCAGTGAAAATTGAAAAAAACTACAAAAAGTTTTTATTTTTTTAAAAGTACTATAACATAACGAAAATTTGATTCATTTGGTATCACTTGGATCGTATCAACCTGCAGAATACAGAGAACACGTCAATTATATCGAAGGTTGAACAACATAAAAACAAAACCCCCGCAAACATGGCGCAAGTACGTTCTTTATTCACATTTCAGCCCGGTTAGAATATTTTTGTGGTTTCCCAGTACATTCTAAGGTACGGTGAATGACACCATTAAAAAGTGCATTTTGTCCCGCAAAAAACAAGCCCCTGTGTGTCTTTGTAAAAACAAAAAATGATGGCTCTTGGAAGGCGAGGAGGCAAGAAATTAAACCAAAAAGTTATGACTGGCTGTCAGGAAGGGGTTAGATTGGGGGGGATGAGATGTTCATAAGGTCTAATGTTGTGTTTTCTCATTCGTTGATGGAGCTTTTTTTTGTTAACATATAACACTACCCTCCCGTCGGAGGGTCTGTTTGGTCTATAGTGAGAAGACCCCTTTAACCTCTTTAGATCTGTAGTTTTCATTTCGTCCTTCCCACTGGTGACGTTACATGCCAGAGAGAGGGAAGGTGAATGGGGGCCGGGCTGGAGTACTTGACCACTCAGGGGCGCAATGGGTTGTTTATAGACTGCAGGAGCATTATACTTCCATATACAGGCTTTTTGTTCATTACCTATGGCAGGGGGTAAGAGGTGGCAACCGATTGTTACACTACGATTACGGCGCAGTGTGCAGCACCGTCTAAAGCAGACCTGGGCATTGTACGACGCTAGCTGGTCTAATACGGCCCGCGGCGTAGGATGCCCTGGCCTATTCTTCGCGATGAGGGCCCGCCGCGGCGGGGTTGTGCTGAGCGGCCGCAGTGGGCCGTCACCGCTACTGTTAAATATCCCCAGTATGTGAAGTCGGCAGCGACGCGATGAACCCCGCTCATCGCGCCGCTACCTCTCCTCGGCGCATGGAGTAATGACTCTATGTGCCGAGGATGCCACGTCCCCCTGGCGACGTGAGAAACATCACTCGCCAACCTCGGGCAGAAGAAGACGCTGGCAGGAAGAAGGAAGCCCAAGGGGATTATTATTTTGATTTTTTTTTTTAGGTCATAAATCATCTGCCCCCCAGGGGACTATGGTTATCTATCACCTGCCGAGGGGGGGCTATGGTTATCTATCACCTCCCGAGGGAGCTATGGTTTTTCTTCTACCTGCCGAGGACTATGTTTCTATCACCTGCCCGAGGAGCTAGTTATCTATCTACCGCCCAGGGGGGCAAGATTATCATCTACCTGCCCAGGGTCCTATGACAGCTATATACCTCCCGGGGGCCGTGACAGGCGTATCATCGCCTACCCAGGGGTCAAGAAAGCTTAGGAAAGCTAAACCCAGGGATTATTTTTTGTATCTAGGCTAAATACCTGCCCGAGGGGAGCTATGATTATCTATCTACCTGCCCGAGGGGTCCTATGACTATCTATATACCTACCCGAGGGGTCCTATGACTTTTCTATTATACCTACCGAGGGTCCTATGATTATCTATATACCTACCCGAGGGGTCCTATGACTAGCTATATACCTACCCGAGGGGTCCTATGACTAGCTATATACCTACCCGAGGGGTCTTATGACTATCTATATACCTACCCGAGGGGTCCTATGACTATCTATATACCTACTTGAGGGGTCCTATGACTATCTATATACCTACCTGAGGGGGCCTATAACTAGCTATATACCTACAAGTGGGGCCTATGACTAGCTATATACCTAACTGGGGGGCCTATGACTAGCTATATACCTACCTGGGGGGCCTATGACTAGCTATATACCTACCTGAGGGCCTATGACTATTGATATACCTACCTGAGGGGGCCTATGACTATTGATATACCTGCCTGAGGGGGTTGATAGGTCTCTACCTGCCTGAGGAGGTCTATAACTCTCTACTTGCCTGAGGGGGCTTATAACTATGTACCTGCCTGAGGGGGCTTATAACTATCTATATACCTGCCTGTGGGGGCTTATAACTATCTATATACCTGCCTGTGGGGAGCTATAACTATCTATATACCTGCCTGTGGGGAGCTATATCTATCTATATACCTGCCTGTGGGGAGCTATAACTATTTATATACCTGCCTGTGGGGAGCTATAACTATTTATATACCTGCCTGTGGGGAGCTATAGCTATTTATATACCTGCCTTTGGGGAGCTATAGCTATTTATATACCTGCCTGTGGGGAGCTATAACTATCTATATACCTGCCTGTGGGGACATATAACTTTCTATAGATCTGCCTGTGGGGACATATAACTTTCTATAGATCTGCCTGTGGGGACATATAACTATCTATAGGCCTCTAACTATTCATATACCTGCCTGTGGGGACATATAACTTTATATACCTGCCTGTGAGGAACTGTATCTATATACCTGCCTGTGGGGGCCTATAACTATCTATATACCTCCCTGTGAGGACCTATATCTATTTATATACCTCCCTGTAGGACCTATATCTATTTACCTGCCTGAGGGGACCTATATCTACCTAAATACCTGCCTGAGGGGACCTATATCTACCTATAACATTGCCTGAGGGGACCTATATCTATATACCTGCCTTACTGAGGGGAGCTGCTTTATATACCTGCCTTACTAAGGGTACAGAGTAAGTTTCCACAAAAATAGACCCCAAAAACAAATTTTTCCCCATTCACCATATATATATATATATATAATTATATATATATATATAATAATATATATATATATATATAATATATATATATATATATATATATTATTTTATTTTAATCATTATTAGTCTGGCCCTCTAAAAGCATCCCACTTTCTCATGCGGCCCCATGGGAAAATTAATTGCCCACCCCTTATCTAAAGGGATCAGAGATATACCCTGTATACGGGTACGTCCAAATGCGTGAAGGGGTTAAGGTTAGGGCTGGAGTTAGTGTTATGGCCAGAAAACACATCCAGAATTTTTCACGTCCAGAACACGTCCGACCATTGTAACAACTTCAGCCAAACTAAGAGATATTTGAGCAAGACTAATCACAATCATCTAATGCAGAACCGCACACCCTGTCAGGAGGTTGGGGCTTAAACCATCCGAGAACTCCCCAAATCACCTAGAAATCACCTAGAAATACCCTACAATAGCCCAGTAACACCTTAGATCACCCGGGAATACCGTACGACCACCTGGAAAGGCCCCCAAACATCCCGGTAACGCCCAAGATCAACCGCTAATACCCCAAGACCACTCCAGATTTACTGGGAATACCCTATGACCACACGGAAACGCAGCCAAACAGACCAGTAACACCCCAGATTGCAAGGGAATACCCTATGGCCACCCAGAAATGCCCCCAAATATCCCAGAAACACCCTACGACCACCCGAAAGTGCCCACAAACAGGCCTGTAATGCCCCAGATCGCCCGGGAACATCATACAACCACCCAGAAACGCCCCCAAATATCTGGGAAACTACCCAAATCGCCTAGGAATATCCTATAACCACACAGAAATGCCCCCAAACAGGCCAGTAACACCCTAGATCACCCGGGAATACCCTACGACCATCCGGAAACGCCCCCAAACAGGCCTGTAACGCCCCTGATTCCCTTGATTGTGATTGTCAGTGTCGGACTGGGGCGCTTTGAGCCACTACCTGAATTGATTCTGGGGGCTCAATACTACGGATATTGTGTCTGGGGCCCCCGGTAATGCTGATTCTTGTGACCCAACCTACATTATTGTCAGTGGGGCAGTAAATCTGCAGAATGCCAGTCTATGTTGCGGATTTTCTCCATTAACTTCCTTAGGAAAGCCCAAGCAATTTTTATTCTTTCAAACAATTTCCAAAAATGGGACCGAATTTATAGGAAATCACGATAAAAAGAAGTTGTACTTATTGCAACGGAGGCAGGTGAGAAATCCATCCCCCTATAGAAGGTGAAAAAAGCCCCAGAGCCGCCTGGGAGAAGCCCCATGGGTGCAAAATACTATTGAGCAACCACCTAATATTCATGAGGGGCGCTCATACCGACATGGAAACTACTGCAGGGGAGGCAAAAAAAGCTGCAGCCCTAACGGTGAGACTGCCGGGCAAATATAAAATGAGTCCACCTATATTCCTGGGGGCGCTCCTTTTCCCTGCCTAATGTAACAATACAGCACAGCTTCTTTAAACTCACACTCGTGTTGTCGTCCAAAGTAACCATTCACAGCGCAGCTTCTTTTCCCTCACACTCGTGTTGTTGTATAGTCCCAACAGCGCGCTTTTGTCCCTCACCCCTGGTGTTGTTGTCATAATAACCAAATCACGCCGCTTTTTTACCCAAATCGGTGTTGTTGCTCATAGAAACCAATACAGGCGCTTGTTTTACCTCATCTGGTGTTGCTCATAGAAACCAACACAGCGGTTCTTTTACCTACACTCGTGTTGTTGCTCTTATAACCAATCACATTGAGCTTCTTTTACCTCACACTGTGTTTTTGCTCATGAAACCCAATCACAGTGCAGCTTCTTTTCCCTCACTCTGATGTTGTTGCTCACAGAAACAATCACGGGCGAGCTTTTTTTACCCACTCTGGTGTTGTTGCCACGAAAACCAATCACATCCAGTTCTTTTTTTCACGTGGTGTTGTTGCTAAAGAAACCCAATCACAGCGCAGCTTCTTTTACCCCACACACGTATGTTGCCAAGAACCAAATCAGAGCGCAGCTTTTTTTTACCTCACACTCGTGTTGTTGCCCATTGAAACCAATATAGTGAATTTTTTCCCTAACACTGATGTTGTTCCCCCAATAGAAAACCCAGTGCAGTTCTTTTACCTCATTTGGGTTTGTTCCCCATGTAACCAATCACAGCGCAGTTCTTTTCCCACCTTGGTGTTTTGTCATAGTAACCAGTCAAGTACAGCTTCTATTACCCCCCTGTGTTGTTGTCATAGTAACCAATCACAGCGCGCTTTTTTACTCACACTGTGTCGTTGCCCTGAAACCCCAATCAGCGCAGCTTCTTTTACCTAACCCACGTTTGTTGTATAATAAACCAATCACAGCGAAGCTTATTTATCCCCCATTGTGTTGTTGCCCATAGCAACCAATCAAGCACTTCTTTTACCCAACTGTGTTGTTGCCATAGTAACCAATACAGGAAGTTCTTTTACCCCAATCGTTTTGTTGCCTTGAACCAATCCAGCGAAGCTTTTTTTACCCCCCAAACTTGTGTTGTGCTCATAGTAACCAATCACAGCTCAGTTCTTTTTCCCCTCTGGTGTTGTTGATAGTAACCAACACGGCAGTTCTTTTCCCTTTGGTGTTGTTGCCCTAGAAACCCAATCCAGCAAGTTTTTTACCTCACCTGATTTTGTTCCCCTAGTAACAAAACAGCGCAGCTTTTTTTTACCCACTCTGGTGTTTTTTGTTTAAGAAACCAAATCACGGCAGTTTTTCCCCCTTTTGGGGTTTTTGTTGCCCATAGTAACCAATCCAGCACAGCTTCTTTTACCCCACTCTGATTTTGTTGCCCTAGTAACCAATCAAAGGCAGCTTTTTTACCTCCTTGATTTTTCCCCTGTAACCAAAAAACAGGCGTTTTTTTACCTCAAATAGTGTTGTTGCCCTTTGTCCAATCACAGTGAGCTTCTTTTACCTCACATTGTGTTGTTGCCCTAGTAACCATCAAGTGCGCTTTTTTCCCTCACACTTGTGTGGTTGCCCTTAGAAACCAAATCACAGTGCACTTCTTTTTACCTCCACTTGTGTTGTTGCCCATAGTAACCAATCACAGGCAGCTTCTTTTCCTCATTTGGGTGTTGTTGCCCTGTACCAATCCAGTGAGCTTTTTTACCTCACTTGTATTGTTGCTCTAGAAAACCAAATCACAGCACAGCTTCTTTTACCATTTCCTCGTGTTATTCCCCTAGAAAACCAATTACAGCACAGCTTTTTTTACCCCCACTTGTGTTGTTGCCATAGTAACCAATCACAGCACAGCTTTTTCCCTCATATTGTGTTGTTGCCCAAAGTAACCAATCACAGCGAAGCTTTTTTTCCCTACTGATGTTTTTGCCCATGTAAAAAATCAAAGCGCGCTTCTTTTCCCTCTTCCTGATGTTTTTTGCCCTAGTAACCAATAAAAAGCGGTTCTTTTACCTCACACTCTGTTTTTGCTCATTAAAACCAATCACAGCGCAGCTTCTTTTCCTCAATTTTTGTGGTTGTTTAAAAAACCAATCAAGCGCAGTTTTTCCCTCACTCTGATGTTGTTGCCATGAAACCAAAAGCGCAGCTTCTTTTACCTCACTTGATGTTGTTGCCTGAAACCAATCACAGGCCTCTTTTTCACATCGTGTTGTTGCCCTTAGTACCTCAAGCGCAGTTCTTTTACCTCACCTCTGGTGTTGTTGCTCATAGTAAACCAATCACAGCGGCGTCTTTTACCTCACTCTTGTGTTGTTGATCATTGTAACCAATTTCACAACACAGTTCTTTTACCTCACTCTGGTTGTTTCTTGCACCATAGTAAATCCACCATCAAAGAAAAGCAGCATCTTGTACCTCACACTTGTGTTGTTGCCCATAGAAACCAATCACAGAGCAGCGCTTCTTTTACTCACACTCTGGTGTTGTTGCCGATAGTGACCATCACATGAGTGCCAGCTTTTTTACCTCACCAATTCTGGGTGTTGCTCATAGTAACCAATCACAGCGCAGCTTCTTTTAACCTCATACTTGTGTTGTTGCACCATAGTAACCAATTCACAGCGCAGCTTCTTTTACCCCTCTCTGATGTTTGTTGCCATAGTAACCAATACACGCAGCTTCTATTACCTCACACTAGTGTTGTTGCTCATAGTAACCAATCACAACGCAGCTTCTTTTACCCCACTCTGGTGTTGTTGCTCCTAGTAACCAATCACAGCGCATCTTGTTTGACCCCACTGTGGTGTTGCTCATATTAACCACTCACATCGCAGCTTCTTTTACCTCACACTCGTGTTGTTGCTCATAGTAACCAATCACAGTGCAGCTTCTTTTACCCCACTCTGGTGTTGTTGCTCATAGTAACCAATCACAGTGCAGCTTCTTTTACCTCAGACTTGTGTTGTTGCCCATAGTAACCAATCACAGCGCAGCTTCTTTTACCTCATACTTGTGTTGTTGCCCATAGTAACCAATCACAGCGCAGCTTCTTTTACTCCTCTCTGGTGTTGTTGCCCATAGTAACCAATCACAGCACAGCTTCTTTTACCCCACTCTGATGTTGTTGCCCATAGTAACCAATCAAAGCTCAGCTTCTTTTACCTCACTCTAATGTTGTTGCCCATAGTAACCAATAACAGCGCAGCTTCTTTTACCTCACACTAGTGTTGTTGCTCATAGTAACCAATCACAGCGCAGCTTCTTTTACCTCACACTCATGTTGTTGCTCATAGTAACCAATCACAGCGCAGCTTCTTTTACCTCACATTTGTGTTGTTGCTCATAGTAACCAATCACAGCGCAGCTTCTTTTACCTCACTCTGATGTTGTTGCCCATAGTAACCAAAGCGCAGCTTCTTTTACCTCACTCTGGTGTTGTTGCCCATAGTAACCAATCACAGGGCAGCTTCTTTTACCTCACACTAGTGTTGTTGCCCATAGTAACCACTCACAGCGCAGCTTCTTGTTCCTCACTCTGATGTTGTTGCTCATAGTAACCAATCACAGCACAGCTTCTTTACCCTACACTCGTGTTGTTGCTCATAGTAACCAATCCCAACAAAGCTTCTTTTACCTCACTCTGGTGTTGTTGCCCATAGTAACCAATCACAGAGCAGCTTCTTTTACCTCACTCTGGTGTTGTTGCCCATAGTAACCAGTCACAGTGCAGCTTCTTTTACCTCACAGTTGTATTGTTGCTCATAGTAACCAATCACAGCACAGCTTCTTTTACCACTCACTCTCGTGTTGTTGCCCATAGTAACCAATCACAGCACAGCTTATTTAACACACAATCATGTTGTTGCTCATAGTAACCAATCACAGCGCAGCTTCTTTTACCCCACACTTGTGTTGTTGCTCATAGTAACCAATCACAGCGCAGCTTCTTTTACCCAACCTGGTGTTGTTGCTCATGTAAACATCACAGGCAGCTTCTTTTACCTCATACTTGTGTTGTTGCCCATAGTAACCAATCACAGTGCAGCTTCTTTTACCCCACTCTGATGTTGTTGCTCATAGTAACCAATCACAGCGCAGCTTCTTTTACCTCACTCTGATGTTGTTGCCCATAGTAACCAATAACAGCGCAGCTTCTTTTACCTCACACTATTGTTGTTGCTCATAGTAACCAATCACAGCGCAGCTTCTTTTACCTCACTCTGATGTTGTGCCATATGACCAATCGCAATGCAGCTTCTTTTACCTCACACTTGTGTTCTTGTCATAGTAACCAATCACAGCGCAGCTTCTTTTACCTCACACTCGTGTTGTTGCTCATAGTAACCAATCACAGCGCAGCTTCTTTAACTCACAATCATGTTGTTGCTCATAGTAACCAATCACAGCGCAGCTTCTTTTACCTAATACTTGTGTTGTTGCCCATAGTAACCAATCACAGCGCAGCTTCTTTTACCTCACTCTGATGTTGTTGCCCATAGTAACCACTCACAGCGCAGCTTCTTTTACCTCACTCTGATGTTGTTGCCCATAGTAACCAATAACAGCGCAGCTTCTTTTACCTCACACTAGTGTTGTTGCCCATAGTAACCACTCACAGCGCAGCTTCTTGTACCTCACTCTGATGTTGTTGCTCATAGTAACCAATCACAGCGCAGCTTCTTTTACCTCACTCTTGTGTTGTTGCTCATAGTAACCAATCACAACACAGCTTCTTTTACCTCACTCTGGTGTTGTTGCCCATAGTAACCAATCACAGTGCAGCTTCTTTTACCTCACACTTGTGTTGTTGCCCATAGTAACCAATCACAGAGCAGCTTCTTTTACCTCACTCTTGTGTTGTTGCCCATAGTAACCAATCACAGTGCAGCTTCTTTTACCTCACACTTGTGTTGTTGCCCATAGTAACCAATCACAGCACAGCTTCTTTTTCACCACTCAGTCTACCCTCGTGTTGTTGCCCCTAGTAACCAATCACAGCGCAGCTTCTTTTACCCCACACTCGTGTTGTTGCCCATAGTGACCAATCACAGTGCAGCTTCTTTTACCTCACACTTGTGTTGTTGCTCATAGTAACCAATCACAGCGCAGCTTCTTTTTCCCCTCACTCTCGTGTTGTTGCCCATAGTAACCAATCACAGCACAGCTTCTTTGACCTCACTCTGATGTTGTTGCCCATAGTAACCAATCACAGCGCAGCTTCTTTTACCCCACTCTGATGTTGTTGCCCATAGTAACCAATCAAAGCGCAGCTTCTTTTACCTCACTCTGATGTTGTTGCCCATAGTAACCAATAACAGCGCAGCTTCTTTTACCTCACTCTGGTGTTGTTGCCCATAGTAACCAATCGCAATGCAGCTTCTTTTACCTCACACTTGTGTTCTTGCTCGTAGTAACCAATCACAGCGCAGCTTCTTTTACCTCACACTCGTGTTGTTGCCCATAGTAACCAATCACAGCGAAGCTTCTTTTACCTCACACTGTGGTTGTTGCTCATAGTAACCAATCACAGCGCAGCTTCTTTTACCTCACACTTGTGTTGTTGCCCATAGTAACCAATCACAGCGCAGCTTCTTTTACCCCTCTCTGATGTTGTTGCCCATAGTAACCAATAACAACGCAGCTTCTTTTACCTCACACTAGTGTTGTTGCTCATAGTAACCAATCACAACGCAGCTTCTTTTACCTAACAATAGTGTTGTTGCTCATAGTAACCAATGACAGCGCAGCTTCTTTTACCCCACTCTGGTGTTGTTGCCCATAGTAACCAATAACAGCGCAGCTTCTTTTACCTCACGCTGGTATTGTTGCTCATAGTAACCAATCACAGCGCAGCTTCTTTTACCCCACACACGTATTGTTGCTCATAGTAACCAATCACAGTGCAGCTTCATTTACCTCACTCTGGTGTTGTTGCCCATAGTAACCAATCACAGCGCAGCTTCTTTTACCACACTCTGGTGTTGTTGCTCATAGTAACCAGTCACAGTACAGCTTCTATTACCTCATACTTGTGTTGTTGCCCATAGTAACCAATCACAGGCAGCTTCTTTTACCCTCATCTGGTGTTGTTGCCATAGTAACCAATCACAGCAGCTTTTTTACCCCACTTGATGTTGTTGCCCATAGTACCCAATCACAGCGCAGCTTCTTTTACCTCTCTCTGGTGTTGTTGCCCATAGTAACCAATCACAGCGCAGCTTCTTTTACCTCACTCTGATGTTGTTGCCCATAGTAACCAAAGCGCAGCTTCTTTTACCTCACTCTGATGTTGTTGCCCATAGTAAACAATCACAGTGCAGCTTCTTTTACCTCACACTCGTGTTGTTGCCCATAGTAACCACTCACAGCGCAGCTTCTTTTACCTCACTCTGGTGTTGTTGCCCAAAGTAACCAAACACAGTGAAGCATATTTATCCACACACTGGTGTTGTTGCACATAGTAACAAAACACAGAGGAGCTTCTTTTAACTCACACTTGTGTTGTTGCGCATAGTAACCAATCACAGCACAGCTTCTATTACCACTCACTCTCGTGTTATTGCCCATAGTGACCAATCACAGTGCAGCTTCTTTTACCTCACACTTGTGTTGTTGCTCATAGTAACCAATCACAGCGCAGCTACTTTACCCCACACTCGTGTTGTTGCTCATAGTAACCAATCACAGCGAAGCTTCTTTTACCTCACACTTGTGTTGTTGTTCGTAGTAACCAATCACAGCGCAGCTTCTTTTACCTCACACTTGTGTTGTTGCCCATAGTAACCAATCAGAGCGCAGCTTCTTTTGCTGTTGGATAGTGAAAGCGGCCCTGTGATTGGTTGCTATGAGCAACCAAGCCAGTTTTTAGAGATGAGCCTCAATCAAGCTCTCTCCTCACTACTATTCTTCAGAAACACGGGCGCGTCCATTCAGTCGCGGGGGGTGCGCCCTACAAGGCAGCGCCGGATAAGACTCCTCGGCCCTTATTAGGGACTGTGCGGTGGTCCGGCCCGGATACGTTTCCCCTCCGTCCTCCTATGAGCTATGAGCGGAGATCCCCGGGCCGTAGCTCCCGGCCGCCGAGCGCTTTCCTGTGTGCAGACTCCCCTCCCCCCCTTTCCTGAGTTGCGCGCACCCTCCTCCCCTGTGGTGGCCATGTTCCTCTAGCGCTGGATGAGCGGCAGTCAGTGAGGTTGTGCAGCATCTGGCCGGATCGCATGCTCGCTCCCCTCCGTCACTCTCCTCCTCCAGCACCCGCAGGACAGCAGCATGGCCGTGGCAGTGGGCAGGCAGGCGGTAAGTCCTCGCTTTTCTCCGTGCGATGCGATCGGTCCCTCGTGGGTCTCCATCAGTGAGCAGGAGGCTCCTTTGTCCCTGCGATCCCGTCTGGCAGATTCCTCCTCGTAGCCTCCATCGTGCGATGGAAACCGCTAGAATCGTAGGATGAGCCAAGGAAGCGTAGGAGGGAGTTATATAACGGATCGGTGCGGGAGAGGGCATCCGAGCGACTCGCTGCCCAGCACTCCCATCAGCGCCTGGATCTGTGCCATGAGCAGGGGAATGTGCTGGGAGGAATAGGATTGTAGGAAAAGTCACCGGCCCCGGAGCTGACGATCTGTGTGTGTTGTGCGATCTGATCGTACGATAACAGTGTATGGACCTAAAGGCACAATGACTATACAATCTGATTGTACAGTAACAATGTATTGGTCCTAAGGATACAGTGTCTGTACAATTTGATTGTACAATAACTGTCTATGGTCCTAAGGATACAGTGTCTGTACAATTTGATTGTACAATAACTGTCTATGGTCCTAAGGATACAGTGTCTGTACAATTTGATTGTACAATAACTGTCTATGGTCCTAAGGATACAGTGTCTGTACAATTTGATTGTACAATAACTGTCTATGGTCCTAAGGATACAGTGTCTGTACAATTTGATTGTACAATAACTGTCTATGGTCCTAAGGATCAAGTGTACTGTCAATCTGATTGTACAGTAACAATGTATTGGTCCTAAGGATACAGTGTCTGTACAATTTGATTGTACAATAACTGTCTATGGTCCTAAGGATACAGTGTCTGTACAATCTGATCGCACGATAACAGTGTATGGGTCCTGAGGATACAATGACTATACAATCTGATCTCACGATAACCGTGTATGGGTCCTGAGGATACAATGACTATAGAAGCTGAGGGCGCGATAACAGTGTATGGGTCCTGAGGATACAATGACTATACAATCTGATCGCACGATAACAGTGTATGGGTCCTGAGATACAATTGACTATACAATCTGAGTCGCACGATAACCAGTGTATGGGTCCTGAGGATACAATGACTATACAATCTGATCGCACGATAACAGTGTATGGGTCCTGAGGATAGGATACAATGACTATACAATCTGATCGTACGATAACAGTGTATGGGTCCTGAGGATACAATGACTATACAATCTGATCGTACGATAACAGTGAATGGGTCCTGAGGATACATTGACTATACAATCTGATCGCACGATAACAGTGTATGGGTCCTGAGGATACAATGACTATACAATCTGATCGCACGATAACAGTGTATGGGTCCTGAGGATACAATGACTATACAATCTGATTGCACGATAACAGTGTATGGGTCCTGAGGATACAATGACTATACAATCTGATCGCACGATAACAGTGTATGGGTCCTGAGGATACAATGACTATACAATCTGATTGTACCAATTGTGTTGGGAGGAATAGGATTGTAGGAAAAGACACCAGCCCCAGAGCTTACGATCTGTGTGTATACTTTATAATTAGATTGTACGATAAAAGTGTATGGTCCTAAGGATACAATGACTTTACAATCTGATCGTAGGATAACAGGGTACGGATCCTGAGGATACAATGACTATACAATCTGATTGTACAATAAGTGTATGGATCCTAAGGACGGAATTACTATACAATCTGATTTCACCAATGTGCTGGGAGAAAGCGCAAGCTAGAAAAGTCACTGACACTGGCCCCAGAGCTTACGATCTGTGTGTATACTATACAGTGTTGATTGTACAGTAACAATGTTTGGGTCCTGAGGGTACAATGACTGTGCAATCTGATTGTATTATCATGATGTCTGAGTCCTACGGATACAATAAGTATACAATCTGATCATACGAGAACAGTATATGGTCCTAAGAGCACAATGACTATACAATCTGATTGTACGATCATGATGTATCATACATAGTTCTATGGATACAATTACTATACAATCTGATTGTACAAGAACAGTGTATGGGTCCTAAGGGCACAATTATTATACAATCTGATTGTAACAATCTGCTGGGAGGAATAGGATTATAGTGACTTTTCCTAACAGTGACCCCAGAACTTACGATCTGTGTGTGTATACTATACAGTCTTGATTGTACAATAACAATGTATGGGTCCTGAGGGTACAATGACTGTACAATCTGATTGTACCAATGTGCTGGGGGAATAGGATTGTAGGAAAAGTCACTGATTGTGGCCCCGGAGCTTTTGAACTGTGTGTATACTGTACAATATGATCGTACGAGAACTGCGTATGGGTCCTAAGAGCGCAATTACTCTACAATCTGATTGTACAAAAACAGTGTATGTGTCCTATGGATACAATGACTGTACAATCTAATTGTATGATCATGATGTATTAGTTCTACAGATATAATAAGTATACAATCTCTGATTGTACAATAAGTGTATCGGTCCTAAGGTCACAATGACTGTACAATCTGATTGTACCAATGTGCTGGGGGAATAGTATTGTAGGAGAAGTCATTGACCACGGCCCCCCGGAGTTTACAATGTGTGTACTGTACAATCTGATCATATGATAAGTGTATGGTCCTAAGGATATAATGACTATACAATCTGATTGTACAATTATAGTGTATGGGTCCTAAGGATACAATAACTATACAATCTGATTGTACCAATGTGCTGGGAATAAGGGCAAGCTGGAAAAGTCACTGACTGTGGCCCCAGAGCTTACTATCTGTGTGTATACAACAATCTGATCATACGAGAACAGTGTATGGTCCTAAGGATATAATGACTGTACAATCTGATTGTACCAATTGTGTTGGGAGGAATAGGATTGTAGGAAAAGTCACTGCCACCGACCGCAGAGCCTATGATCTGTGTGTATACTATACAATTTGATTGTACAGTAACAATGTGTCAGTCCTAAGAATACAATTTCTATACAATCTGATTGTACAATAACAATGTATTGGTCCTAAGAACACAGTGACTCTACAATCTGATTGTACTAATGTGCTAGGGAGAATAGAATTCTAGGAAAGTCACTGACACCGGCCCAAAAGCTTACAATCTGTGTGTATACTATACAATCTGATTGTACAATAACAATGTATCAGTCCTAAAGACACAATTACTGTACAATCTGATTGTATGATCATGATGTATGAGTCCTAAGAGTACAGTTGCTATACAATCTGATTGGACTAATCTATAGGGAGCTTGTTGGGCTTCTGGAAGATGTTTTGTTTCAGAATTGTTGTTGATGAATCTAATGTATGGGTTCTAAGGATACAATTACTATACAACCTGATTGTACTAATCTGCTGGGCGGAAATAGAATTCGAGGAAAAACTCACTGATCTGCGCCTAAGAGTGTCTATACACTATACAATCTGATTGTTGTTGACGAATACAGTGTATGGGTCCTAAGAACACAATGACGATACAATCTGATTGTACCAATGTGCTGGGAGGAATCGGATTGTAAGAGAACTCACTGACCCCAGCCCCAGAGCTTCCAATCTGTGTGTATACTATACAATCTGACTGTACACAAACAATGCATCAGTCCTATGGATACAATGAATAATTTTAGTAATCTGATTGTACTAATGTGTTGGGCTCCTGGTTCTGGGCTCTAAATTTGTTTTATTGTTGATGAATACAATTACTATACAATCTGATTGTACAATAACAATGTATCAGTCCTAAAAGCGCTGTGACTGTACAATCAGATTGCACTCGTGTTGGGAGCTTGTTGGGCTTCTGAAAGTTGTTCTGTTTCAATATTATTGTTGCTGAATCCAATGTATCGGAACACGACAGTACAATCGCAATGTGTCAGTCCGAAGATCCCAATTCCTATACAATCTGATTGTACAGTCCAGAAAACTCACGGACACCAGACCAAGAGCTTGCAATCTCCTACTGCCATCTGCGCGGAGACATTATCTGTATACAATTTGTTGTATTGGAAGGAACAAAATTCTAAAAAAAAAAAAACTCACTGACACCGGCTTGAGAGCTTGCAATCTGGATACAATCTCCTTCTGGTGGCTGCGCTGCCACCTTCTAGACTTTGTGGACCTTAGTAACACGGTCCTTGTTGCCCATAGCAACCAATCAGAGCCCAATGTTAATTTCATATAGAGCTCTGGAAAAATAAAAGCTCGACTCTGGTTGCTAGGGGCAACAAAGACCGTCATACATATAAGACCTTATGTATGAAAACCGTCTAGCTGTAAGACCGTCCTTGTTGCTCATAGCAATCAGAGCCCATGGCAACCAGAGACCATAGCAACCAATCAGAGCCCATAGCAACCAATCCCAGCGCAGCTTTTATATTTCCAGAGTTCTATATGAAATAATAATAATAATAATCTTTATTTATATAGCGCCAACATATTCCGCAGCACTTTACAATATAGAGGGAATAAGCACAGACAAACCAGACATTACATTATAGAAAAGCTACTGACAAATGAGACACAAGGTGTGAGGGCCCTGCTCGCAAGAGCTTACAATCTATTAGGGTGTATGGGTGAAACAAGGGTGACAAGTGCTTGGTTTACAATGGACCAGCCATGTTACATAAATATGGGGTAGTATACAAAAAAGTGGATGAACCTGCCATCCCAACCATTACATCTATATACAGATAAGTGCCTGTGGGTGCCAAAGTGCAGGGAGTGATGAATGTGTGACAGAATTTGGGGGGGTTGACCATTAGGGATCTTGGTCGCTTGTCTAAGAAGATGAGTTTTCAGAGCGCACTTAAAACTGTGAGGGTTGCGAGTGTGCCTGATCACATGGGGTAACATGTTCCAGAGAACTGGTGCAATATGTGCGAAATCCTGGAGACGCGCATGGGAGGTTCGGATGAGTGAGGTGTGTAGTCTTAGATCAGTAGCAGAGCGGAGAGAGCGGGTAGGGTGGTAGACAGAGATGAGAAAGGAGATGTAGGGGGGTGCACCACTGTGGAGAGCTTTATAGGTGAGAGTGATTAGTTTATGTTGTATTCTGTACTGAATAGGTAGCCATTGCAGAGACTGACACAGGGTAGAGGCATCAGTATAGCGGCTGGAAAGAAAGACAAGCCTGGCTGCTGCATTCAGGACAGATTGGAGATGAAATAAAAGTTGGGCTCTGATTGGTTGCTATGGGCTCTGGTCGGTCGCTATGAGCAACAGGGACAGCTACTGCTAGACTGTTTTCATACATCAGCCCTTATATGTACACAGAAGCTGATTGTTGTATTGAGAGAAACAAAATTGTAGAAAAACTCCCTGCCCCAAGAGCTTACAATCGTATATATAAAACGGCTCTGTGAGGGAGCCGAAACGTCGTTGTAACATGTGGGAATAAACTTCACGTTTTTCACCTTTTACCTGAGGAGTGCTGCGATATTTTTGGGAATATATATATATATATATATATATATATATATTTTATATATATATATATAATATAAAAAATAGAAAAAAGGCAGCACTCAAAAAACTAAAAATTACCAGTGGGTGCCAGCAATGTTCGACTCTCGTCACGAGTCCACGAAATATATCAAGAGAAAATGCAGCACTCCAGTTTAAAGTGAAAAAACTACTTTATTCCAACATGTCCACAGGGCCTTGTGGACATGTTGGAATAAATTAGTTTTTTCACTTTAAACTGGAGTGCTGCATTTTCTCTTGAGATATATATATATATATATATATATATATATATATATATATGTGTGTACACACTATACAACTTGATTGTACTAATGTGTTGGGCTTCTGGAAGTTGTTGTCTTTCAATGTTAGTGTTGATGAATACAATATATCGGTCCTAATACAATACAATCTGATTGTACAGAAACAATGTATCGGTCCTAAGACATCTGTGACTGTGTAATCTGATTGTACTAATGTGCTGGGTGGAATAGAATTCTAGAAAACTCAAGTCACACCGGCCCAAGAGCTTGCAATCTGCAGACAGTCTTCTATCCTGTGACCTCCGGGACATTATACTTCTGCAATATGATTGTAGTGGTCCATTAGGAGCTTGTTGGGCTCTGGAAAGTTATATTGTATTCACATTGTATTTATCAACAATTGCAATGTATCGTTGTACCTAACCATGCAATTCCTATACAATCTGATTGTACTGGTGTGTTTGGAGGTGGTGGGGCTGTAGAAAATTCTAGTTTCTTTGTTATTGTTGATGAATACAATGTATCAGTCCTAAGAACTCGAATTAGACCAAAAAAAAAGTGGGCGGGTATTCTGTATTCATTTTTCAGAGGTATGAAGAGGATTTTGGGCCATAGAAAGTTATTGTTTCATTGTTAGTGTTGGTGACAACAATGTGTCAGTCCGCAGACTACAATTATTACCACTGGCAAAGCATCATCTTATACAAAATGGATACAAATAAGACGAGGGGGGAATATTTGGCCCATATCCTACATTTCTTCTTTTTTTAAACCTATTTGGACGTTGTTGGGTAGAAAGTTTGTTTCATTGTCAATGTTGATAAATGCAGTGTGTCCGAATCAATACAATTACTATCCAGCCTGAATGTGCTGAGGAGGCCGCTGGGCTGTAAATTTGTTTTCATTGATAAATGCAGTCAATGTATCAATGGAAAGAATACACTTATTATAAAATCTTATTGTAGTGGTTACAGCAAATAACCTCCTAATAGAAAGTTATTTTGTTCTCTAGTTGTTTGTCGGATATAATGTATCGGTCTATTGTGTAGATATCAGTGGGTCTTGAACAATGTATCAGTCTATATCGGTGGGTTATGTACAATGTAACAATGTATTAGTGTATTACGTACAATGTATCAGTCCGTTATGTAGATATTGGTGGATTATGTACAATGTATCAGTCTATTATATAGATATTGTAGGATATGTACATTGTAGCAATGTATTAGTGGATTATGTACAATGTATCAGTCTATTATGTAGATATCTGTGGATTATGTACAATGTATCCGTCTGTTGTGTAGTATCGGTGGATTATGTACAATGATCCGTCTGTTGTGTAGATAAACGGTGGATTATGTACAATGTATCCGTCTGTTGTGTAGATATCGGTGGATTATGTACAATGTATCCGTCTGTTGTGTAGATATCGGTGGATTATGTACAATGTATCCGTCTGTTGTGTAGATATCGGTGGATTATGTACAATGTATCCGTCTGTTGTGTAGCTAGCGGTGGATTATGTACAATGTATCCGTCTGTTGTGTAGCTAGCGGTGGATTATGTACAATGTATCCGTCTGTTGTGTAGCTAGCGGTGGATTATGTACAATGTATCCGTCTGTTGTGTAGCTAGCGGTGGATTATGTACAATGTATCGGTCTGTTCTGTAGATATCGGTGGATTAAGTACAATGTATCAGTTCAGTTCTTGTGATTTGCTCTATAGAGATCTGGCGACGCTGTGGATATTTTGGTGAAGTCCTTCGTTTCTCCCGTTTATAACCTCCCAATAGATGTCCCTAATACCAGGCTGTGGTTCTTTCTCTGGTCCAAGCTCTGGAGTTTGTCAGAGGTCCCAGTAAGATGATGAGCCCAGGCTACAAGGGGCTCCTGTGATTTGGCATGTGTGAACCCGCCTGCAGGCCTCTAGTGTTACAGCCAGAGGAGGTGTTGGAGGTTACAATCTCAGATCTCAAGGCATCTCTTTGTTGGCTGCAATGGCCGGATGGAGAGGCCTCACCCCATCCCGCTCTCGGCTTCCCCCCCCTCATCCAGCCCTTGGACAAACAGTTATCATTTCCTCCCTGAACCCAGTCTGGCTATCTGCGCTGTGTGGGCCGAGCTGGAGATGGAAGGGAGACAAAACCCTTCAATTTACATTGGAAAGTCTCTGTCCAGCGACGAGGGCAGAGCCCAGAAGCATTTTCTGGCTGTCGCTCCACTACTTAGAGCAGCTTCGAAGAGAGAAGGCTGGGGGGAGGCCCCTTCAAACTCGTGTTTGCACCCTGTTTTTGGATCCCCAAAAATCTTAAAGGGGTTTCTCACTACAAAGATTAGCTTTCAGCATGTGGGGGTAGTTAAAGGGGTCGTCTCACTCCAGGGATCGCTGCTGCTTTTTATGTTAAAGATCTTGCAAAAATAACTCGCTTTGCAATATGTGTCCATTAACAGTGTCCTACCTATTGTGAGATATCCCCTCTTGTATGGGCTGCATCAGCTCCTCAGGTCGCTATAGCTACAGACCTATTCGATCTCTCCTGATAGGCTTCCAGCAATGGCTGCTATAGCTACAGACCTGTTCGATCTCTCCTGATAGGCTGCCAGCACTGTTTGCTATAGCTACAGACCTGTTCGATCTCTCCTGATAGGCTGCCAGCACTGGTTGCTATAGCTACAGACCTGTTCGATCTCTCCTGATCGGCTGCCAGCACTGGTTGCTATAGCTACAGACCTGTTCGATCTCTCCTGATAGGCTGCCAGCACTGGTTGCTATAGCTACAGACCTGTTCGATCTCTCCTGATAGGCTGCCAGCACTGGCTGCTATAGCTACAGACCTGTTCAGCCTCTAATAGGCTGCTCTATAGATAACATTATCAAGCTCTGTCAGTGCACATAGAAGAGCTGGGAATATAGAAGCATACTGAGTAACTGCTATAGAACCACCCACAGCATAACCAGGAAGAATGAGGAAGTGTAAATCTGAAGCTGCTTGTGTCTCTGTGAAACAGCACGGTGAGGGGCTTTCGTATCTCCCACATTGATGGCAGATCAGCAGGAGAGTCTGAGATGCACAGTAGTTTATGTAAACTCAAACTAACCCCCCAAAATAAAACTTCTCCCTTCATTAAACAGGTTTTAAGGGATTCAAATATGTAAGCTGGGCTCTGGTTGGTTGCTAGGGGCTCTGGTTGGTTGCTATGAGCTCTTGTTGCTATGGGCTCTGGTTGGTTGCTATGGAAAACAACAACTGTTGCAATAATGCATCAGGGATCTGCGTCACGAAAGTGGAGGCTTTTGTCGCAGTTTTGGACATGCTCCTGTGCGCCCCGTCCAAGCACCAACAGTGCTAAATCCTACGAGAAATAGATGTGGATTTCAGGCACATTTCAGAGATTCGCGGAAATATGGAAAGTTGGAATCACGTAATGTAAAGCGCTGTTCACATGGGTTAGATTGATGCAGATTCTGAACTGAAATCCAGTACAGGGGAGCGCTATGTTCTCCATTCTCCTCTATGGGAGTTCCCAGTACAGAAGAGCTCTGTGTCCTCCATTCGGGTCTCTATGGGAGGTCCCAGTACAGGGGAGCGCTGTGTTCTCCATTCTGTTCTATGGGAGTTCCCAGAAACAAGGGAGCGCTGTGTTCTCCATTCTCCTATGGAGTTCCCAGTACAGGGGAGCGCTGTGTTCTCCATTCTCCTCTATGGGAGTTCCCAGTGCAGGGGAACGCTGTGTTCTCCATTCTTCTATGGGAGTTCCCAGTGCAGGGGAGCGCTGTGTTCTCCATTCTGTTCTATGGGAGTTCCCAGTACAAGGGAGCCGCTATGTTCTCCATTCTCCTCTATGGGAGTTCCCGTACAGGGGACGCTGTGTTCCTCCATTCTCCTCTATGGGAGTTCCCGTACAGGGGAGCGCTGTGTTCTTCCATTCTCCTCTATGGGAGTTCCCGGTACAGGGGAGCGCTGTGTTTCTCCATTCTGTTCTATGGAGTTCCCAGTACAGGGGAGCGCTGTGTTCTCCCATTCTGCTCTATGGGAAGTTCCCGTACAGGGGAGCGCTGTGTTCTCTCCATTCTCTCTATGGAAGTTCCCGGTAAAGGGGAGCGCTTGTGTCTCCCATCCCCTTCTGATTTAGGGAAAGTTCCCGTACAGGGAGCGCTGTGTTTCTCCCATTCTGTTCTATGGGAGTTTCCGTAAAAGATGTTTTCCATTCCTAGGGTGACCCGCAGGGCCCTGTGCTCCATTCCCCGGGTCCCCGGACGCTGGCTCCCCCACTATGCGAGTTCCATTGGTAAACTAGCGCTTGTGTTCTCTCTTTCTTCATGGGAAGTTCCCGCTACGGGGAGCGCTGTTTTCTCATCCTTTTTGGATTTCCTACAGTGGACGTGTTTCCCATTCTACTCCGGGGATCCAGCAGGGGAGTTCTCCATCGTCTATAGCAAACGTGGTGATTCGTTATAAAAAAAAAAAAAAAAAAAAAAAAAAAAAAAAAAAAAAAAAAAAAAAAAAAAAACCACAAAAAAAAACACCACCCCTACAACCAGCGATGGGATAAATGTTAAGGACTGAAAAAAACCAACAGAGAAAAAGGTGATGTCTGTCGTGCGTTGTATCTGTCTGTCGGCTCCTGCTGTCTTATAGGGGCTGGAAAAAAATTAAATAAAAGCGAGCAAATGAAAAAAAAAAAAAAAATGAAACCGCCAATAGGCAGGACTCGCACAGTGACTTTTTACGCACTTTTCTGACTGATGAGTGGTTTTTTTCCTTTTTTTCTGCATCAAAATGTATACAAAATATAAAATAAAATTAATGAATAAAAAGTAGTCTTTGGGTCCCATTCCCTTAGAGGTGGAAAATCTTTATTGATCTAGCGCCGCCATATTCCGCAGGGGCTATAGGGACAGAGAAAAAAAAAAAAAATTACACGGGTAAAATCTACAGAGGACATACTGTGGGCCTTTATGTATGAAAATTGTCTAGCAGTAAGCCGGTCTTTGTTACCCATAGTGACCAATCAGAGCTAATGTTTCATTTCTTATACTGCTGCAGAAAAATAAAATCTGAGCTGTGATTCGTCGCTGCAAGCTATGGTTGCTATGTGGTCTGGTCGGTTGCTATGCACCCTGGTCACAACAAGCTCTGGTTGCTATAGGTTCTGGTTGGTTGCGATGAGCTGTGGTTGCTAGAGGTTCTGCTTGGTCACTACGAGCTCTGGTTGCTATGGGGTCTGGTCGCTACAGGCATTTGAGTGGTTGCTATGGGATTTGATCACTACGAGCTCTGGTTGCTATGAAGTCTGATCGGTTGTGATGAGCTCTGGTTGCTACGGGCATTTGAGTGGTTGCTATAAGCTCTGGTTGCTATGGGGTCTGGTCTGTTGCTATGGGCACTGGTTGCTACAGGCATCTGAGTGGTTGCTATGGGCTCTCATTGCTATGGGGTCCGGTTGGTTGCTATGGGCATTTGAGTGGTCGCTACGGGCTCTGGTCATTACTTGCTCTGGTTTTGCTGTGGTGCTCTTGGTCGTTGCTATGGGCTTTCTTGCTCGGGCATTTTTGAGTGGTCGCTACTGGTTTTGCTCTGGTTCTATGGGCCTCTGATTTGCTCCCTGGTGGGCTAATTTGTTTCCTATGGTCAGCTAAGCCGGGGTCTTGATTTGGTATAGGCCGGATTTTCATACAAAGGTTTTTGGAACACCATGGAGAGCTTTATGAGGGAGGGTGGAATAGATGAGCACCCGGCACCCTGCGGCGCAGGACACTATAAGCCTGTAAACGCGGCAAAATCCGCTTCAAGTACAATAAAGTTCCTTGTACTCTATAAAAGCAAAACAAAAAACTGGATCAAAATGCGCAACAAACACAGAGAGCGCGTGCAAAAATGTGCGCGCGTCCTGTGAGACAAGCGCTTGTGTGTGAACAGAGCCTGAGTGGGGGTTTCTTTAGATTGTTGATGCATTTCGGGCGCAGCGAGGATCCGGTCCCATTTGTTGCTCGCGATCATCAGGACCCAAAGCAGAGTCTGTAAGTTGTGCAGCGACTTGTTGCTCCGACCATAGAAAGTGACGTGAACGCGGCCCCGGCCGACGCGGGGATGCCGGACGTAGAAGCCAAGGAATGGTCCATCCATCACCGATGACAGGAAGAGGGACGGAGGGTCTGACCAGGAAGTCGCCGCTGATGTCATGAGGCGCACCCACAGCCATTGGCTCTTCCTTCCTTTGGGAATGATCTGTCAAGCGGGATAGGGTGCGTGGGGGGGGGGGGATCATGTCTTTGCGGATTTTATGGATTTATTTATTTTAACAAACTTTTGCAGTTTTTTTTCCCAACCATTCAAAACGTATAATCCCTTGTCCTTCTCCAGCTGTGATAGTAAAGAGAAAAGCATCTCTTTGTGTGTTCTTGTTACAAATAGTAGTTAATGACAGGATGATCACACTGATGCTCTCCGGACCAGGATAGAGATTAGACTAGACTTACAGGGCAATGACCAGAGTAATACATGAAGTATAGAATCAGGAGAGTTGACTAATCTCACTTTACTGGCGCTGCTGATTTATCACTATGTAGTCTCATTGCAAATAGTAAGTAATGACGGCTTTATTGTTCTCTGGACAGGTATAGGTAAGGTTAGGCTAGATTGATTGGGCAATGACGAGCAATATATGAAGTATAGAATTGGCAGACCAGACTAATGTTGCAGCTGCTACTTATCTCTTTGTAGTCTGCTTACAAATAGTAAGCAATGACATAATGGTCACACTATTGTTCTCTGGGCAGGGATAGATAGGAGTAGACTAAACCACCGGGTAATGATGAGCAATACATGACGTATAGAATCAGCAGAGGGGACTAGTCTTGCTTTACATCAGCTGCTGCTTGTTTCTATGTAGTATTATTTCATATAGTAGGTAATGACAATGATCGCTCTATTGTTCTCTGGACAGGGATAGATAAAGATTAGAATAGATCACAGGGCAATGACAAGCAATACATGACCTATAGAATCGGCAGAGTGGTCTAATCTCGCTTTACAGCAGCTGCTGCTTATCCATATGTAGTCTCATCACAAATAGTAGGTAATGAGAGAATGGTAGTTCTGTTGTCTTTGGATAGGGATAGAGAAGGTTAGACTAGACTCGCAGGGCAATGTCAAGAGCAATACATGAAAGTATAATTTTTTTTTTTCTGCTCTGGGGATGAGGTTTCACACTAATCAGGTCCTGTTGATAATACTTACACCTCTCAGGCCATAGACGGCCTGGAAGAAGAGCCATCAATCCTCTCACTGGCGTGGTATCACAGCCCAGAGGGGAAGTGACAGAGAATAATGTAATTAGGGGAAATTTAAGAAATTACACGACTCACAGGATGTTCGGGATATTTGGCTTTTGGTTGAAGTTTCAAGATGAACATAAAATTTATTGAAATTTTTTTTCAATACCCTAAGTCACAGGTGTCAAACTGCCGGCCCTCCAGCTGTTGGGAAACTACAACTCCCATCAGGCATTTGTATAATCTATAACAGTGGGCATAATGGGAATTGTAGTTTCCCAACAGCTGGAGGGCCGGCAGTTTGACACCCCTGCAAGTGATACATCTCTTCCCCTGTAGAGGCGGTAAATGCCCCGTCTCTCCCCCGCCGAGGCGGTAAATGCCCCGTCTCTCCCCCGCCGAGGCAGTAAATGCCCCGTCTCTCCCCCGCCGAGGCGGTAAATGCCCCGTCTCTCCCCTTTAGATGCTCTCGTCCAGCTGTTCGAGGTCTCGGGACTTTCTGCACAACTTGCTGATCTCTAACACGGACATATCCCCAACAGGTGTTTGATCCCTGGATGTGAATTGGGATGTAAACCGTCCTCCTCATCCTGCTGTTCACATTGTGACATCATCAGACCCAGACAACACCTTACAATAGATCAGCAGGACCTTGCCATTGCCAGGCTTCAAGCAGGAGGCTCTCAGACGGAAGTTGCCACTGAGCTTAGAGTGTCATCAGCAGGTTGTATCAGATACAGAGAGACTGGAAGACCCAGAAAGGCAAATTAGTGAACGTCCTTTGTCTCCATCTCACACTGATGAGCGCTTCATTATAACCACTGCCCTGCGGAGCCGAATGATGATGCTGCACAACTCCAGGCAGGTGTAAGGGAGGTGAGAGGCACCAAGTGTCGGGTCAGAGCATTCGTAACATGTTAGTGTGGTCTGCGTGCTAGATGATCTGACCCCACCAGGCACAGGCATCATCGTCTGGGCCAGGGAGCATCTACGTTGGACAAGGGACCAGTGCTCCTCACCGCTGTTCAGTGATGAAAGTCAACTCTAAGCAGAAATGATGAAGCCAACGATGCTGAGAATGTCACGGAGAGCACCGTGCATCCGCCGGGTCAGGTACTGGAAGGGAGAGTGCTGTACATCAGCCCGGTCAGGTACTGGTCAGGGAGAGCGCTATGTATCAGCCAGGTCAGGTACTGGTCAGGGAGAGCGCTGTGCATCAGCCCGGTCAGGTACTGGTCAGGGAGAGCGCTGTGCATCAGCCAGGTCAGGTACCGGTCAGGGAGAGCGCTGTGCATCAGCCTGGTCAGGTACCGGTCAGGGAGAGCGCTGTGCATCAGCCAGGTCAGGTACCGGTCAGGGAGAGCGCTGTGCATCAGCCAGGTCAGGTACCGGTCAGGGAGAGCGCTGTGCATCAGCCGGGTCAGGTACCGGTCAGGGAGAGCGCTGTGCATCAGCCTGGTCAGGTACCGGTCAGGTAGAGCGCCGTGCATCAGCCTGGTCAGGTGCCGGTCAGAGAGAGCGCCGTGCATCAGCCCGATGGCCTGTGGGGGCAGCCGGGCATCAGCCTTCAGACTGCCGTCTATGTGAGGTCCAGTGATCGCCTCTAGGTACGTCGGGGAGAGCGCTGTACACGCGGTCAGGTACGTCAGGAGAGCGCCGGCACAGCGGTCAGGAGGCCTGTGCACAGCCGGTCAGGTACCGGTCAGGGAGAGGCTGTGCATCACCTTCGTACCGGTGGGAAGCGCTGTACATCACCTGTCAGGTACGGCAGGAGGCGCCGGCATCACCCGGTCAGGGAGAGCGCTGTGCATACCAGGTCAGGAAAGGTAGGGAGGTGTGCATCACCGGCCCGTACCGGCAGGGGACGCTGTCATCAGCTGGCAGGTACCTGTCAGGGAGACGTGTACATCAGCCTGGTCAGTACCTGTCAGGAGAGCTGTACATCAGCCTGCTCAGGACCGGTCAGGGAGCGCTGTACAAGCCGGTCAGGGAAGCGCTGTACATCACCGGTCAGGACGGTCAGGAGAGCGCGTACATCAGCCTGCTGTACCGCAGGGAGCGCTGTCATCGCGGTCAGGTACGTCAGGAGAGGCTGTGCACACTGCTCAGGTACCGGTAGGAGAGCGCTGACATCACCCGGGTCAGGGAGAGCGCTGTACATCAGCCGGTCAGGTACCGGTCAGGAGAGCGCGGCATCAGCCGGTGGTGCCGTCGAGAGAGGCGTGCATCACACCAATGACCTTTGGTGGGGGTTACAGTGGGGCAGTTTTAGCCCATACAGAACTGCCCTTCTCTCTGTGAATGGTCCAGTGACGCCTCTACTACTAGAATAACATCATTGATCCAGTCATTGCGTCTCTGTATGAAGAACACAGGGCTCAGGTCATCTTCAGGGAGGACAATGCTCCAGCTCATCGAGGTCACATCATTAGAGAACTTCTGATGGAGACTGGAGGACCTCAATGCCGCACTTTCTCCAGACCTAAAAAGCCTGTGGGATCGGCCGAGTCGCCGTGTAGGAGCTTGTGACTCTGTACCCCCTGAACCTCATTGACCTGAGGGGCGCCCTTCAAGAAGAGCGGGAGCCTCAGCGGTCAACAACTTGACTTGTGAACAGCAGGAGACGTTGTGGTTGATGCTCAAGCCCCCAGGACATGTTATGGAGACATGGACATTTCTTGATGGTGTAGACCAGGGGTGTCAAAACTGCGGTCCTCCAGCTGTTGGGAAACGACAACTCCCATCATGCCTTTATATAATCTATAACAGTGGGAATGATGGGAGTTATCGTTTCCCAACAGCTGGAGGGCCGCAGTTTGACACCCCTGGTGTAGACCCTCCGCTGGTGTTGGCTTTTGTTTCATCAAATCGTATGAGCTGAGAAAATCCACATTTTCAATGGGCGACGTTCAGGATAAAATCTCACTGAAGCGGGAAATTAAGTTTTCCAGAAATTTCTTCTGAAAACCAAATATCTCGTTACTTTTTGTAAATTTGTGTTTTTATATAAAAAAAAAAATTGGGTGGTGCCCCTTTTAATGTTTCAGACGTTCACATCTGCATGAGTGGTTCTGTAAAAACGTTATGGAAGCAATAACCCCAGTGCTGACCCGGCCTTAAAGGGGTTGTCTGACTGTTGGTGTATTGCTAGAATATGCCATTAATGTCTGATAGGTGCGACTCCTCCTACCTCTGGAACCAGCACCTATGTCAAGAACAAGCCCCAAAATCTCTCCATTTTGAACAGGGAGGTAGTTGAGATTCTCCCATTGAAATCAATGGGAGTTCCGAATTTAGCTGAGCAATGCCAGGACCCGCACCTTTCTGACACCGACAGCTTACCCTTGCGATACACCATTAATGTCTGATAGGTGCGACTCCTACCTCTGGGACCTGTACCTATGTCAAGAACAAGCCTCAAAACCTCTCCACTTTGAACAGGGAGGTAGTTGGGACTCTCCCATTGAAATCAATGGGAGTTCCGAATTTAGCTGAGCAATGCCAGGACCTGCACCTTTCTGACACCGACTCTACCCTGCGTACACATTAGTCTGATAGTGCGACTCCTGCCTCTGGGACCTGTTCCCCCAAACCTCCACTTTGAACGGAGGTAGTTGAGATTCTCATTGAAATCAATGGAGTCGAATTTGCTGAGCAATCCAGACCCGCACCTTCTGACACCGACAGTACCCTTGCATGCACCCTAATGTCTGATAGGTGCGACTCCTACCTCTGGGACCTGTACCTATGTCAAGAACAAGCCTCAAAACCTCTCCACTTTGAACAGGGAGGTAGTTGGGACTCTCCCATTGAAATCAATGGGAGTTCCGAATTTAGCTGAGTGACGCCAGGACCTGCACCTCTCTGACACCGACTGCTTACCCTAGCGATACGTCATCCATGTCGAAAGGGAAACAACCTCTTTAATCGTATCCTTCCAATGCACAAAATAGAAAGGAATGTGAGGGCGTCTTAAAATAGAAGCTATTTGTGTAGCACATCCCAAAAAAAAAGCGGCTGGGTAGAGCCTTGTGGGCTGTGACCGGGGCCGGTTCACGTCGGGGTAGGAGGTTTCATTCAGAACTTCTAACAGCAGAATAAATAGCACAGCAGCCAAAAGACAGACACCACGTTGGAAACCCCATGGACCCCGTTGTAGTCAGTTGGGCGCCATTTGTGTCTGTTGTAAAATGGATCCGGTTCCACCTTCACAATGGAGGATCAGAACCAAACCTTCCACGCAGATGTGAATGGGGCCTTATTCTAGCATCCTCAATGGTTTTAGGTGTGTTGGTGCTTTTCGATATATAATGATTAGATGTTATGTGCATTACACTCCGGTGATGTCCGGTTGTAGCTGTAGTTCTAGACCAGAGAGTTAAAGGGATGCTCCCACCACATTTATGGTATAGTGATAGGATATGCCAACAGTCTGATGGGTGCAGGTCTGATCTTTTGGCCCCACACCTCGGGAACGGGTCATGGAAAGTCTCAGAAGTGGTCAGAACAGCCCCGGGGGCTCGGTCAGCATATGGCCCCGCACCGATTCACTGTTAAAAACAGATCTCCCAATGGCTGCACATTTCTCCATAGAAGACCACTCAGTTGAAGATCTGCAGGTTGTGGTCTTAACCACTTAACAATACTGGATGTAAACCTACGTCCCAGTGTCGGTAAGAGGAGCAGTCTCACTACACAGTTGGGGGGTGCCGGCTGCTAATTGCTAATTGTTTAACCCCTTAACGACCGCCCGCCATCTTCTTATGGTGGCACTTGAGGTCGTTCGTCTGCAGCGATGTCTTTTGACGTCGTTGCAGACATTGGGGTCTTGCGATTCCAAGCGCCGCAGCTGTGCAAGGAACAGAGCTCTACTTGACAGCTCTGTTTCTGGAGCAGCCTTTGTAAGCATCGGGAAGCGGAGGAAACCTCCGATCCCCAGCGTTTAACCCCCGGGATAATCTAAGAGCATTCCCCTGCTCTGTCAGGTGATTGGGACTTCCGGTGACCCGACAGAGCCCGGGAAACGGCTGCACAGTCAGCCCTGGGGACCTAGAGTAGCCCAATAGAGCCTGGGGAATATCTATACAGTCAGCCCTGGGGACCTAGAGTAGCCCAATAGAGCCTGGGGAATATCTATACAGTCAGCCCTGGGGACCTAGAGTAGCCCAATAGAGCCTGGGGAATATCTATACAGTCAGGGGGACCTAGAGTAGCCCAATAGAGCCTGGGGAATATCTATACAGTCAGCCCTGGGGGCCTAGAGTAGCCCAATAGAGCCTGGGAATATCTATACAGTCAGCCCTGGGGACCTAGAGTAGCCCAATAGAGCCTGGGAATATCTATACAGTCAGCCCTGGGGACCTAGAGTAGCCCAATAGAGCCTGGGAATATCTATACAGTCAGGGGGACCTAGAGTAGCCCAATAGAGCCTGGGGAATATCTATACAGTCAGGGGGGTCTAGAGTAGCCCAATAGAGCCTGGGGAATATCTATACAGTCAGTCCTGGGGTTCTAGAGTAGCCCAATAGAGCCTGGGGAATATCTATACAGTCAGTCCTGGGGTTCTAGAGTAGCCCAATAGAGCCTGGGGGCCTAGAGTAGCCCAATAGAGCCTGGGGAATATCTATACAGTCAGGGGGACCTAGAGTAGCCCAATAGAGCCTGGGGAATATCTATACAGTCAGGGGGACCTAGAGTAGCCCAATAGAGCCTGGGAATATCTATACAGTCAGCCCTGGGGACCTAGAGTAGCCCAATAGAGCCTGGGAATATCTATACAGTCAGCCCTGGGGACCTAGAGTTGCCCAATAGAGCCTGGTGAATATCTATACAGTCAGCCCTGGAGACCTGGAGTAACCTCAGGGCTGTCTAAGAAGGCTGCAGGCAGGGCACACTGTGTGCTGCCCTGACTGTTGCCTGTGTCTATCAGACACAGATTATAATGTATTAGCATAGATGAATATGCTAATACACTATCCTACTACTCAGTATGGATACTGAGCCCATATTACAAAATTAGACCTTTTTGCTTTAGTTTATATTTCCATTCCTCACTTAATGTCCCATTAAGACCACAACCTGCAAATCTTCAATAGAATTCTCCATTCAGGAGGCTCAGTAGCTCTTGCTGTTATCGGTTACTAGTGGCGATGTGTGGTTCACACATATGTCTACGATGTGTGAAGCACAAATCACCACCTGATAGTAAACAGATAACCGCAAGAGCTACTGGACCTCCTGAATGGAGAATTCTATTGAAGATTTGCAGGTTGTGGTCTTAATGGGACTTTTTAAAACACAGGGAGAGGAAGGAATGGGGATATAAACTAAAGCAAAAAGGTCTAATTTTGCAATATGGGCTCAGTATCCATACTAGCCTCATGTCCTACTATGTGTGAAGCACAAATCACCACCTGATAGCAAACAGATAACAGCAAGAGCTACTGATCCCCTTGTCTCGCCTCACAAGTTTCCAAATGCTTTCTTGACCTGAAGGATAATCTCTTTGCATTTTGTTATTTTTAAAGATGTTCAGACCCTTTTGAAGACCTCGGTGTCTACAGAGTCTGTGGATTTTCAGTTTCTTATGCGCACAAACTCGCCGAAGCTTCCATCAAATAGACTCGGACCCTAAAAGGGTTCACCTGATTTCTTTGCACCAAAATCTACATAGGAAGATGAAGATGATCACTTTGCTAAAGTAAGGATCTAGATGAGAGTAGTTAAAGGGTTGTTCCCACCAAACACATGGATCGGATAGGTGAGGGCCTCACCCTTCTAGGATAGGCGCCTAAGAGTCTCTGGTCCCAATGATGGAAGGGAGCTCTGGGGACAGCCAAGCGGCTCCCCTGTACTTGGAACACCTCTACATTCAAAACTGAGACTTTCCCTCTCTTATTGTGGAGAGGCGCAACCCGCACCCCTTATACATTGAGGCTGAGCCTTTGTTCTCCTGTTTCCAGATAGGAGCTGACACCCCTGTGCATCATTCTGCATCTCTGCCCTGGAGGGTTTTGTTCCCCCTTTTTTCATGGTACTGTCTTTTACTCCATGAAGCCTAATTGCTGTGGTTGTTCATCCCCCACTAATTAGTCAAATCAGATTTCAAAGAAATGCTAATTAGAGGATTAAGTGGAGAAATTCTGATAGGAGCTTTTTAGAAGTAGGAATAGAAATGAGGACTCGGAGCTTCCACATGAGTTGACGTCTCTCCAATTACCCCTCTGTTTAGATCCATCGTCTAATACTTTTATGTACATTTAGTGCATTCATCAGTTTGATCCTCTAGACCGAGGGTGTCAAACTGCGGCCCTCCAGCTGTTGGGAAACTGCAACTCCCATCATGCATTTATATAATCTATAACAGTGGGCATGATGGAGTTGTAGTTTCCCAACAGCTGGAGGGCCGCAGTTGGACACCCCTGCTCTAGACCATGATTTACCATTGGGTGGCGCTATGTAAGCTATAATGCATGCTTCAGGGGGTGTGCTCACCTCCCAAACCAATGCAATATGCCATTAAAGTGAAGTATCATAGGTGCTGGACCCACCTCTGTCTCGGGAACAGGCCCCTGAAAGTCTACATTCAGGATGGAAAGCTGGTTGTGCATGCGCTCTACTCTCCATTAGGTTCTATGGGAGTTCTGAGTTTTGCTGGACATAGCGCACCCCTGTACCGGGAACTCCCATAGAACAGAATGGAGCGCACAGTGCTCCCCTGTACCAGGAACTCCCATAGAACAGAATGGAGAACACAGCGCTCCCCTATACCGGACACTCCCATAGAGCACAATGGAGAACACAGCACTCCCCTGACCACCCTCAGACTCGGAGAACAAGGCCCCCTGAAAGGAATCCCATAGGACAAAGTGGTTTAGCAGCGCTCTCCCCTGTTCATGGGAGTTCTGCAGTTATGGGACACAGCGCACCCCTGTACCGGGAACTCCCATAGAACAGAATGGAGAACACAGCGCACCCCTGTACTGGGAACTCCCATAGAACAGAATGGAGAACACAGCGCTCCCTGTACTGGGAACTCCCATAGAACAGAATGGAGAACACAGCGCTCCCCTGTACTGGGAACTCCCATAGAACAGAATGGAGAACACAGCGCTCCCCTGTACCGGGAACTCCCATAGAACAGAATGGAGAACACAGCGCTCCCCTGTACTGGGAACTCCAGACTCAAAGTGGGTCCATCCCTTCCGTAGACCACGCTCTCCTCCTCCTTTCTTGATTACATTTTTCCCGCTGTGCATGTGCCGGGGCCTCCTCTTCACGGCAGCGATGTCTCCTTCAGGCAGTGTCCTTTCTGGAGTCTTGCCTCGGACTCTTCCAGCCTCCCGGATTCTTCCTGCGGGGCGACGGATTTACATGACCTTTTGTATCCAGAGCAGCTTTGTTTGGGTTGAGTCATCCGGCCGGAGATCGCGCGTGCGCTCATTAATGTGATTACTTTTTTCCGGTTTATATTTCACAGTAAATCGAGCTGCGCCGCACAAACACTGAGAAGTCGTCGGCCTATTTAAGCGCTTCATCCGTAGCAAACCCCCCGGGCGCCGTCTTGTGAGCGAGCGCCACCTCTCTGGAAGATACCAGCGTTACACGTTCTTCTAATGTGGTGCCAGTTCTGGCGAGAAACGCGTTAATGGGGTTGTCTCACTACATTGATTCATCTTACCGCAGTCCTGTTTTCTTGGTTTCATTTTGAATTCAGGGGCGTGTTTTCTGGCTTCTACAAGGCTGCAGTAGAAGCCAGGTCTGTAGCTATAGCAACCAGTGCTGGCAGCCTATCAGGATAGATCAGCCAGGTCTGTAGCTATAGCAACCAGTGCTGGCAGCCTATCAGGATAGATCAAACAGGTCTGTAGCTATAGCGACCAGTGCTGGCAGCCTATCAGGAGAGAGAGAAAAGGTCTGTAGCTCTAGTAACCAGTGCTGGATTGAAGAGGTCTGTAGCTATAGCGACCTGAGGAGCTGATGCAGCCCATACAAGAGGGGATATCTAGGAATAGGTAGGACAGGGTAAGGACAATATACAAAGTGACTTGTTTTTGCAAGATCTTTAACATAAAAAGCAGCAGCGATCCCTGGAGTGAGACGACCCCTTTAAGTGTGTTATAGTTCTCTTACGGTGTAAAGGTTCACATACTTTTATTATAATTGTTAATTGAATAAAAACCTTTGATTTTTTTTTTTTTTTTTTAGCACCATTTTAGTGCCTCTATTGAGGTGTTTTGCAACGAGCGCCGGGGCAACTGTTTTTTTGATTCCTGCTTTGTTCCACAGAGTGGTACAGTGCCTTGCGAAAGTATTCAGCCCCTTAAACTTTTCAACCTTTTGCCACATTTCAGGCTTCAAACATAAAGATATAAGATATATTTTAAAAAATGTTTTGTGAAGAATCAAGAACAAGTGGGACACCGGTGGAGGATATTTATCATCATCAGTCATTTAGGACAACATTGGATCATTCAGATCGTCACTGAACTTCTGGAGGGAGTTTGCTGCACTGTACAGGGGCCGAATAATTTTGCACGCCCCACTTTTCAGTTTTTTTTTTATTTTTTACAAAAGTTTAAAATATCCAATAAATTTCGTTCCACTTCACAATTGGGTCTCACTTTGTTGTTTCTTCGCAAAAATTTTTTTTTAATTTTATATCTTTGTTTGAAGCCTTTGATGGGGCAAAAGGTTGAAATGTTCAAGGGGGCCGAATACTTTCGCAAGGCACTGTATAAATAACACTGCCATGAACCAGGCAACCCACATAGTAGTGCCAGAAAGCCACCAAATACTCGTGCCCTACAAAAAAGGAACATTGTTCTTGTGTCTGAGGGGGGGCTCCTGAACCCCTGGGTCCTATAGCGGTCGCAGTGGCTATAGTTAGGCCCATGGTCAAAAACAATCACAATATCGGACGCTACCCCGAAAATAATAACTTTTGCTCCTAAAGATTCACCAGGTCTTATTTTCAGGGGGTGTCTTATTTTTCCATGAATAAATTATAGCATGCTACACTAGTGTGTGTGTGTATATGTGTGTGTGTGTGTTATATATATATATATATATATAATATATATATATATCTCAATCAAAGTTTAGAGTCACAAACCATAGGATATATGTATGTAGAGGGCATTTTATGGCAGCTGCAGTGACTTATCTCAAAGTATGGCAAATGTGACCTGCTGGGACTTGTGGAACTAGAAGTCCCAGCATTCCCCATCAGCCATCCTGTGAGATGTGTGTGTCAGTATCATTGCTCTGTTCTCCCCCCTCTTCTCTCTATTACTTACATGCACTTTCTGTCTCCTGTCCTGGGATGTTCGGGACCTGTGGTGAGTCACATGACCTCCCTCCACAGGTCCTTCAATCCTCTAATGATTTCCGCTATGTCTTATTTTTGGGGGGTGCCTTATATTAGGGAATTTAGCAAAATCTCTGCTATGTCTTACTTTCGGGGGTGTCTTATTTTCGGGGAAACACGGTATGTAAAAATTTTTTTAAAACTTAAAGGGTCCCCCGAAAAAAAATTACATGCTCTGCGGGTTTCCGCGGCCCCCTTTTCTTTCCTTTTTGTCTTTTGGAGCCCACTGGGGCGGGAAACCTTCCTTTCCCAGGGCCCATCTTTTGTTTTAAAAGCAAAAATCTATTTCCCTGAAAGTCCCCGCTGACCTTTCCTGTTGTGGGGCCGGGAAAAAAAGGACTTTCCCAATACCGGCCCCCCCTTTGGGAGGGACCCTTAAACAGGCCATGCCTTCCCCCCGGGGGCTTCAGGGTTTTCCGGGGCCAGGGGTTTTTTCCTTTTTTAAAACCTTTTTGCTCTGGGGGAATTGGGGGGTTTCGGTTTTTTAACGTCGCCTTTTTTTTGGTGGAAAACCCCCCCGGAAAAAAAAGTTTTTCCCCCATTCCTTTGGTTTCCCCCCAAAAATTAATCCCCTCCCAAGTCTAAAATTTTTTTTTTGGCCCTTGTGCGAACCCTGTGGGCCCCCTGCTCCTACCTCTCTGTGGGTCCCCCATGACCCTACCTCTCTGTGGGTCCCCCTTTGACTCCTACCCCCCGTGCTCTGTGGGTCCCCCCATGACTCCTACCTTTTCTCTGTGGGTCCCCCAAGCCCCTACCGGCTCTGTGGGCCCCCCCTGACCCAAACCGTGCTCTTGGATCCCGCCATAAACTCCTACGTGCTCTGTGGGTTTTTTTCCCCGCCATGACTCTACCGCTCTGTGGAGTCCCGCCATGACTCTACCGTGCTCTGGTAGGAGTCCCGCATTACTCCTACACCGTAGCTCGGTGTGGATCCCGCCCCCCTTTGACTCCTAACCGTGCTCTGTGAGTCCGCCATGACTCCTACGTGCTCTGTGGAGTCGCCATGACTCCAACTACGGTGCATCTGTGATCCCGCCATGATCTCCTACGGTGCTCTGTGGAGTCCCCGCATGACTCCTACCGGGTGCTCTGTGGAGTACCGGCCATGAACAACCGTGCACTGTGGAGTCCCGCCATGACTCTATAACCGAGAGTCTGTGAGCCTCGCCATGACTCTACGTGCTCCGTGTGAGTCCCGCCATGACTCCTTCGTGCTCTGTGGAGTCCCGGCCATGGACTCCTACCGTGCTCATTGGAGTCCCGCCATGAACTCCTTACAAGCTCTTGGATGGTCCGCCATGAATTCCTACCGTGCTGTGGTATCCCGTCATGAACTCTACCGTGCTCTGGGAGTCCCGCCATGACTCCTCACCGTGCTCGCGTGGAGTTCCCGCCATGACTCCTACCGGCTTGAGGAGTCCAGCCATGACCTCCTACCGTGCTCTGTGGAGTCCGCCATGACTCCTACCGTGCTCTGTGGAGTCCCGCTTTATGACTCCTACCTTGCCTCTGATGGAGTTCGGTATCCCGCCATGACTCCTACCTGCTCTGTGGAGTTCCGCCGATACTCCAACTTTCTCTAGTGGTCCCGCCATGACTCCTACCGTGCTCCTGATGGATCCCGCCATGACACCTACCGTGCTCTGTGGAGTCCCGCCATGACTCCTACCGTGCTCTGTGGAGTCCCGCCATGACTCCTACCGTGCTCTGTGGCGTCCCACCATGACTCCTACCGTGCTCTGTGGAGTCCCCCCATGACTCCTACCGTGCTCTGTGGAGTCCCACCATGACTCCTACCGTGCTCTGTGGAGTCCCACCATGACTCCTACCGTGCTCTGTGGGGTCCCACCATGACTCCTACCGTGCTCTGTGGAGTCCCACCATGACTCCTACCGTGCTCTGTGGAGTCCCACCATGACTCCTACCGTGCTCTGTGGAGTCCCGCCATGACTCTTACCGTGCTCTGTGGAGTCCCGCCATGACTCCTACCGTGCTCTGTGGAGTCCCGCCATGACTCCTACCGTGCTCTGTGGAGTCCCGCCATGACTCCTACCGTGCTCTGTGGAGTCCCGCCATGACTCCCTACCGTGCTCTGTGGAGTCCCGCCATGAACTCCTACCGTGCTCTGTGGAGTCCGCATGACTCCTACCGTGCTCTGTGGGTCCCGCCATGCTCCTACCGTGCTCTGTGGGTCCCCATGACTCCTACCGTGCTCGTGGAGTCCCGCCATGACTCCTACCGTGCTCTGTGGAGTCCCACCATGACTCCTACCGTGCCTTGTGGAGTCCCGCCATGACTCTACGTGACTCTGTGTAGTCCCGCCATGAGTCCTACCGTGCTCTGTGGAGTCCCGCCATGACTCCTACCGTGCTCTGTGGAGTCCCGCCATGACTCCTACCGTGCTCTGTGGAGTCCCGCCATGACTCCTACCGTGCATCTGTGGAGTCCCGCCATGACTCCTCCGTGCTCTGGGAGTCGCCATGACTCTACCGTGCTCATTGGAGTCCCGCCCTGACTCCTACCGTGCTCTGTGGAGTCCCGCCATGACTCCTACCGTGCTCTGTGGAGTCCCGCCATGACTCCTACCGTTCTCTGTGGAGTCCCACCATGACTCCTACCGTGCTCTGGTGAGTCCCGCCATGACTCCTACCGTGCTCTGTGGAGTCCCGCCATGATCCCTACCGTGCTTGTGGAGTCACCGCTGACTCCTACCGTGCTCTGTGGAGTCCCGCCATGACTCCTACCGTGCTCTGTGGAGTCCCGCCTGATCTACCGTGCTCTGTGGGAGTCCCCATGATCCTACGTGCTGTGGAGTCCCGCCATGACTCCTACCGTGCTCTGTGGAGTCCCGCCATGACTCCTACCGTGCTCTGTGGAGTCCCCGCCATGACTCCTACCAGTGCTCTGTGGAGTCCCGCCATGACTCCTACCGTGCTCTGTGGAGTCCCGCCATGACTCCTACAGTGCTCTGTGGAGTCCCGCCATGACTCCTACCGTGCTCTGTGGAGTCCCGCCATGACTCCTACCGTGCTCTGTGGAGTCCCGCCCTGACTCCTACCGTGCTCTGTGGAGTCCCGCCATGACTCCTACCGTGCTCTGTGGAGTCCCGCCATGACTCCTACCGTGCTATGTGGAGTCCCGCCATGACTCCTTCCGTGCTCTGTGGAGTCCCGCCATGACTCCTACCGTGCTCTGTGGTGTCCCGCCATGACTCCTACCGTGCTCTGTGGTGTCCCACCATGACTCCTACCGTGCTCTGTGGCGTCCCACTATGACTCCTACCGTGCTCTGTGGAGTTCCCCAGACCCCAACCGTGCTCTTGGATCCGCCATGACCCTACCGTGCTCTGGGGGAGTCCCGCCATGACTCCTACACCGTGCTTGTGGAGTCCCGCCATGACTCCTTTACCGTGCTCTGTGGCGTCCCACTATGACTCCTACCGTGCTCTGTGGGTCCCGCATGACTCCTACCGTGCTTGGGTCCCCCATGACCCCCTCCCGTGTCTGGGGTTCCCCCCCATGACCCTACCAGTGCTCGTGGGTCCCCCCATGACTCCTCCCTGCTTTGGGTCCCGCCATGACTCCTCCCCGTGCTTGGAGCCCCCGCCATGCTCCTACGTCTCGGGGGTGATCCCCC
>JAODAL010026295.1:0-57020 GCA_025379985.1 Phyllomedusa bahiana | reverse complement strand
TTGGGGGGTGGCATCGGCGAAACTGTTTTTCGATATCGGTAGAGATGGGCAAATTGATTTAAGAAGGGGAATTTTTTTTAGAATTTCACAAAAACTTGGGTTAAAACGAAGCAAGTTTGGGGTACTTGGGGCCGTAAAACGAAGTGTGTTTTGATTGATAAAATGGCTGCGAGCACATGGCGTTACAGGGGAAAAAACTTGGGAGGAAGAAGGGAAAAGCCAAGCATGTGCAAAATGAAGCCAATCAGAGACTGCGGGTTTTGTGACGCCCCCCGACTTTTAAAAGTCCGGGGGCGAGGCTGGGGAGCTCATCCCGCTTCACTGTACTATTAGGAATTGCTGCCCGGTGCTTATGATATCTCTTACAAAGAACTCATTTTTTTACAGCGTTTTTTGGGGGGTGTCCGCTTGCTCAGAGACTGCTTCTCTTAAGTTTAATCTGTTTTGGGGTTTGGGAATGAATTTTTCGTGTGCAGCTGCATTACTTTTTTAATGCTATTGCTCAAAAACACATTAAATACCCAAAGGGGGTCAAACCCATTCCTGTTGTATTCTTTTAAAAAAACAGCGTTTAATCCAAATGCCACTTCATTTTTGGTTGCTCAATTCTTTTGCGCAATTTCATCCAAGGAAAATTTAAACTTGTTCTGCTGTTGTGGTCACAAAAAGAAACCTTATTTTTCATCGCCAAAAAATACTTTTTTCTGTAGCATTTCAAAACCCAAAGGTTAATTAAAAGTTTTTTCTTTTTTTTTGTACCGTAAAATACCCCCTTGAAAACACATAAAAGCTGGTAGTTTTTGGTTGCTAATTCTTTTGCGAAATTTTACTTTGAGGGGTTAATTAAGCGTTGTTTGCTGTTGTGGTCACAAAAAAAACCCTTCTTTTTCCCCGCCAAAGAACAATTTTGCCTTAGCAAATTTCATACCGAAGGTTAATTAAGCTGTTTGTGCTTTTCATTCGTAAAATACACAGTGTTTTTAATGACACAACAAGTAGATTTTTCCTGGCCATTTGTGGAGCGCAATTTATATTCCAAGGGTTCCCCAAGCTTGTTACTGGGTTCATTTAGAGTCCAATACAGGGTGTGTTATTTATCATATCAGATATCTTCATCAAACAGTGTCGGGTACATTTTAGAACAAACAGTATGTCAGACAGAGAGGTGGCAGGCTCTTCCCCTTTGCGAGTGGCAGTGGCACAAACATTCCTGGAGCAGGCCAGATCGCATCACAGCAAGGGGACGTCGCGCAGGGGTCACTCGGTGAGGCCAGAATTTGCCGGTGTCATCTAGCGGCCGTGTGTTGTTCAGCAAACCAATGGTTCTTGATTGGTTGACTAGGTCATCCACTTCCTCCCAGATGATATCTGACACCCCAGCCAAGAGTCGGTGGGAACGTCAGACAAAAACCCTTAGTTGGCATGGCCGGGAGGGTCAGCGGCCCTCACCTGTCCTCAAAACCCGCCTCTGTCCCACCCGGTTCCCTCAGCCAGAGATCTACTATGTGGTCTGGGCTCGCGCCACTATATAGCGAGGATAAAACAATTTGAGGAGGGCAGTCAGCAGCTATTTGGGAAAGCGAAGAAAATGGGGCCAATATCCCCTGCTTCTTGCAGTAGGGCGGCAGAGTATAGATGTGGAGAGTGGCTTGGGAGGTCATGTTGTGAGGGGTCAGCCTCTGCAACCAAAGACCGGTGTGAGGACAGCAGTGACGAGGGAAACACAAATAGATGATGATGCAGCCGACCGCATTTGGGGGAGCCGGGTGAAGCAAGGGCTTCATCATCGTCAGGAGAAGAGGGCGTCAGCTTGTGCGTCAGTTGGTTGTGTGGCCGTGAGTCAGCAGGGTAGCAGCAGTGTGAGGTCAGGAGCCAAGCGGCCATGGGGTAGAAAACCCGCTTCGCAGGTCCAAGAAAGTAGCGGCACAGGGGCTCAGCGGGGCAGCGGTGGTAGTAGTCACTCAGTGTGGAGCGTTGGCGTAAAATAAGCTACTCGGCGGTGTGGCAGTTCTTTGGGTTTAAGACACCGGAGGAGCCGAATATGGGTATATGTAGAATCTGTGGGCAGAAATGGAAGCGTGGCCAGGGAGCTAACGTTGGCACCACGGCCCTGCATAAACACATGCAGTGTCACCATCCGGTGGCCTGGGAGAAACGTGGCTCAGATGTGGTGGTCCATCCTGCCGCCGCAGCAGCAGCAGCATCCAGTGGCATGCATGCCATTGCAGCCAGTCAAGGCTCCACCACCTCTGCAGAAGGGAGTTGTTTTTTCTTTGCCATCATCTCTCGGTCCAGATGCCCTCTGCCACCTGATTTAGAAGGTCCGCTGGACTACTGGGCAGCCAAACTGGATGTGTGGCCACAACTTGCCGAGTTTGCAGTGGGAGAGCTGTCCTGCCCAGCCAGTAGTGTGGCATCTAGGGGTGTTCAGTGCGGGGGGGCCTTTGTTTACCCCAAGGGAAACCCCCTTGTCCACGGGAAATGTGGAACGACTGACCCTTTTTCAAGATGAATCAGGCGTGGATCAGCCAGGATTTCCACACACCAATGCCTTAGGCGTCAGAATACATCAGCCATGACGCCTCACCCAAACTGTGGGGAAAAGAGTCTGGGTTCAAACTACCTGCCTCAGCCACTATCTGATGCCGCACCCGCCTGATGCCACACATTGCTGACACTTTCTCCATCTGCCCCCAAAACCATCTTTCCCAGTACTGGTTTTGCCCCCCACCTCCAATCTTCATTGTGACTCTTTGACCTCATGCGTGCTCCCGTTGCTGGTCCCGGGAATCCACACTGTGTCTTTGTGCCACTCTCTGACCTCTGCTTCTGCTGCTTTGTTGTGCGCCGTGACCTCCACATGTGTATTGTGCCCCCACTGACCTCATGCTGTTTTCCTCCCGCGTCCCCTTTCCAATCTGTCATTGTGCCACTTGTGCCTACCCCAGTTTTTGCCACCTCCAGAATGTCATTGTGCCATGTCTGACCTATGCTGCTCTGCGGCCCTCCCATGTGCCCATTGTGCCACTCTGGGCCTAATCCTTTTTTTGCCACCCCCAAAATTCATTGTGCCACTGTTGACCTATTGCTGCTGCCGTAACCCCACACTGTGTCATTGTGCCACTCTGTGGCCTATCCTGTTGTTGCGACCTCCATAATTTTGTTTTTGTGCCACGTCTGACCTCTGTGCTACTTCGGACCTACACACTGTGCTTTGTGCCACTCGGGGCCCTATCCAGTTTTTTCCCCTCCAAAAAGTCTTTGTGCCACGTCTGACCTATGCTGCTGCTGTAACCTCACATGTGTCATTGTGCCACTCTTGGCCTACTCCTTTTTTTGCACCTCCAGAATTTGTATTGTCCACTGTCTGCCTCATGCTGCTGTTTCGTGACCTCCACACTGTGTATTGTGCCACTCTGGGCCTACCCCCAGTTTTTCCCACCTCCAGAATTCTTTGTGCCACTGTCTGACTCATGCGGTGTGTACCTCCAACTGTGCATTGTACCACTCTGTGGCCTACTCCTGTTTTGCCACCTTAGAATGTATTGTGCCATGTAGCCTCATGCTCTGTGGGTGACCCCACCTGTACATTGTGCCACTCTGGGGCCTAATCCTGTTTTTGCCACCTCCAGAATGTCTTTGGCCGTCTGACCTATCTTTGCTGCGTAACCTCCACATTTGGGGCCCATTGTGCCACTCTGTGGCCTACTCTGTTGTGCGACCCCATAATTTGTCATTTCCCTGTCTGACCTCATGCTGCTACTTCCGTGACCTACACACTTGTGTCATTGTGGCGACTCTGTGGGCGCCCGTTTTTGTACCCCAAGGAAACGCTTGTCACGGAATTGTGGAACGACTGACCTTTGTCAGTGAATCAGGCGTGGATCACCAGATCCACACACCAATGCTTAGGCGTCAGCTACATCAGCCATGAGCCTCACCCAAACTGTGAGAATGAGTTGGGTTCACTACCTGCTCAGCCACTATTTGATGCGCACCGCTGATGCCACACATGCTGACACTCCCCATCTGCCACCAACCTCTTACCAGGGATGTATTGCCTCCACTCCACTTGTCATTGTGCCACTCTTTGACCTCAGCTGCTGCTGCCGTTGTGGTGCCGTGACCATCCAACTGTGTCATTGTGCCACTCTCTGACCTCATGCTGTGCTCTGACCGCCGTCACTCACTCTTGTCCATTGTGCCTACTCCTGTTTTTGCAACCTCCAGAATGTCATTGTGCCACTGCTTGACCTCATGCTGCTGCTACCGTGACCTCCACACTGTGTCAATGTGCCACTCTGTGGCCTACTCCAGTTTTTGCCACCTCCAGAATGTCATTGTGCCACTGCCTGACCTCATGCTGCTGCTGCCGTGACCTCCACAATGTGTCATTGTGCCATTCTTTGGCCTACTCCTGTTTTTGCCACCTCCAGAATGTCATTGTACCACTGTCTGACCTCATGCTGCTGCTGCCGTGACCTCCACACTGTGTCATTGTGCCACTCTGTGGCCTACTTCTGTTTTTGCCACCTCCAGAATGTCATTGTGCCACTGTCTGACCTCATGCTGCTGCTGCCGTGACCTCCACACTGTGTCATTGTGCCACTCTGTGGCCTACTCCTGTTTTTGCCACCTCCATACTTTGTCATTGTGCCACTGTCTGACCTCATGCTGCTGCTGCCGTGACCTCCACACTGTGTCATTGTGCCACTCTGTGGCCTACTCCAGTTTTTGCCACCTCCAGAATGTCATTGTGCCACTGTCTGACCTCATGTTGCTGCTGCCGTGAACTCCACACAGTGTCATTGTGCCCCTCTGTGGCCTAATCCCTGTTTTTGCCAGCTCCAGAATGTCATTGTGCCACTGTCTGATCTCATGCTGCTGCTGCCGTAGCCTCCACACTGTGTCATTGTGCCACTCTGTGGCCTACTCCTGTTGTTGCGACCTCCATAATTTGTCATTGTGCCACTGTCTGACCTCATGCTGCTACTTACGTGACCTACACACTGTGTCATTGTGCCACTCTGTGGCCTACTCCAGTTTTTGCCACCTCCAGAATGTCATTGTGCCACTGTCTGACCTCATGCTGCTGCCGTAACCTCCACACTGTGTCATTGTGCCACTCTGTGGCCTACTCCTGTTTTTGCCACCTCCAGAATTTGTCATTGTGCCACTGTCTGACCTCATGCTGCTGCTGCCGTGACCTACACACTGTGTCATTGTGCCACTCTGTGGCCTACTCCAGTTTTTGCCACCTCCAGAATGTCATTGTGCCACTGTCTGACCTCATGCTGCTGCTGCCGTGACCTCCACACTGTGTCATTGTTCCACTCTGTGGCCTACTCCTGTTTTTGCCACCTCTAGAATGTCATTGTGCCACTGTATGACCTCATGCTGCTGCTGCCGTAACCTCCACACTGTGTCATTGTGCCACTCTGTGGCCTACTCCTGTTGTTGCCACCTCCAGAATTGTCATTGTGCCACTGTCTGACCTCATGCTGCTACTTCTTGACCTACACACTGTGTCATTGTGTCACTCTGTGGCCTACTCCAGTTTTTGCCACCTCCAGAATGTCATTGTGCCACTGTCTGACCTCATGCTGCTGCTTCCGTGACCTACACACTGTGTCATTGTGCCACTCTGTGGCCTACTCCAGTTTTTGCCACCTCCAGAATGTCATTGTGCCACTGTCTGACCTCATGCTGCTGCTTCCGTGACCTCCACACTGTGTCATTGTGCCACTCTGTGGCCTACTCCTGTTTTTGCCACCTCCAGAATGTCATTGTGCCACTGTCTGACCTCATGCTGCTGCTGCCGTGACCTCCACACTGTGTCATTGTGCCACTCTGTGGCCTACTCCTGTTTTTGACACCTCCAGAATTTGTCATTGTGCCACTCTCTGACCTCATGCTGCTGCTGTGGCTGTTGCCATGCCCTCCACACTCTGTCACTGTGCCACTCTCTGACCTCTTGCTGTTGCTCCTGCCGTCACCTCCACTCTGTGTCATTGTGCCACTCTGTGGCCTACTCCAGTTTTTGTCACCTCCAGAATGTCATTGTGCCACTGTCTGACCTCATGCTGCTGCTGCTGTGACCTCCACACTGTGTCATTGTGCCACTCTGTGGCCTACTCCTGTTTTTGCCACCTCCAGAATGTCATTGTGCCACTCTCTGACCTCATGCTGCTGTGACTGCCGCCGTCACCTCCACACTCTGTCACTGATGTTGCCACCTGAGCTCTCAGCTTGTTTTTTTAGCAGCTTTCGCTGCCATGACTTTATCAGGCTACATTCCCGCTTCAGTTTTTTGGTCAGTTTTGCCCTCTTAAGTGCTCAGGGAATTTTATAGTGAAGCGATTCTGAGAGCGGCGGCAGTCATGTGCGTGTCATACTAAAACACAACATTGTATGAAGACCAAATCAAGCTCCCTCTACATATTTAAGCATGACACAACGTTCTACAGCACCCTCCAGGCTTTGTGCAGCCTGGAAATAGCTGTTCTTTAACACGATTCATCCCGAAGTAATTCGGACCGAAACATATTTTGTTTGAAAATTTGGCCGAAGTCACCGAATCGAATTTTTGAGAAATTCGCCCATCTCTAACTATCGGCTATAATTGACAATATCGACTATCGATCCGATAACGATAGTTGACACAAGCGCTCATCACCTTTAGTCTTTTTTTTTATTATCATAAGTTCCAGAAATGTTTCAAGTGCTAGGTAACACTTACCTATAGACACATGAAAGACCATAGGTTCCAATATCATTAAGTATAATAAAATACTAAGCTATTTTGTAACAATTAAAGAAGTAAACATGGTACTGTGTTGCTGTTATATTAAGATTGTTGATCTTCATTAAGAAAATTAAGTAATAATGGTTTATATGGATGAAGCAGCCTCTATCAAAGATGAGCTTAGGTTCTTTTATCATAATTTGTTCATACCATTGAATACAGCTTTTCAACAGAAAACTAAATACTTATATAGCTAAACGACATTTTTTGTGTGTAAAATACTGGAATTTATTACAGAGCAATCTGTGCTGATTACATCTATTCCCACCAGTGACCTAATTTCTAAGGATTACATCAGAAATTCTTAACATAAATGATGTAAACAAAGGACTCTTAATTCTTTTAGTTTAGACAATTTAATGGTTATCCATTATATTTATCCATTCTAAATTCTTTATCTCTCCATATATAAATATTTATATATATCTGTATATAGATTTAGAAAAGTTAAACTTGACAAATACTACACCATGATACCATGGTAAATAAAGTTGTCCTAAATTTATCAATGTTTCTCAATGGCTTTTGTTGTGATCTAAGAACAGACTACATGGAGAGTCACAATGAAGCTAAACTTTGCTACATCCATATATTGAAATAATGGGTTTTTAAGTAACCTCACTTCGCTGCATTATTGTCACTCAAACTCAGTTCTCGGATGACGGAAAGGCAAAGGTAAGTAATAGACTCGGGTTTCACTTCATCTCAGGCAGCAAGGAGGCATTGAATGGACTGGATTTTCCATTGAGAAGGGGGGGATTATGTGCCTTTTTTGCCTAAAGCACCAGAATACCAGTCCTGCTAAGAGTCATTATTTTGAATATGCCATGACATCCTGGTTTGTGGTCTGCGTTCTGTGTTTCTGCAATGTTCCTGGAAATCCACTGGGCAGGAAGATGCCACACAGTCCTGTTTATTAACTAGGACTTCATTGTAGTTCAATAAACAGTGGTGGCTGGAAATACTGATAAGCCACAACACTTAGCTAGTACCTGCATACTCTTCAACCCAAGGATCCGGTGAAAATCATATCATAGTGACTATAGTGAATCTGCCCCTGTTTATTTTAATACTGTATTAACTTGTGAAATAATTTGGTTTTATAGCATCCTTATCCTGAATTTCTTCGATCTGAACCTAACCCTAATCCAAACTGTAACCCTAACTCAAAATTGGGGTTAGGGTCCTTCATTTGTCAAATTAGGCCCAAATCTGAGTGATTAAAGTTATGCCGGGAAAACTCCTATCTCCCAAATCTCACCAAAAGTTGATTTAGACTGACCAAATTAAATCACTCGAATTTGGGATGAAATTGACTTTGAACACTACTAGTGGCATGTTATCTCTTACTATGATGGGAAATGGTCATTTAATATTGATATTTTATGATAGATGGCAATTATTATTCTTCAGTAATGTCATGAAAATGAGGGTCTTCAGATTTTTCTTAATTCAATGTTCTATGTTATTGCAAATTAAGGATTGACAAAATGGTTTGGATTTCAATGTCAAACCTATATGTGAATATTAGAAATGATTTCCATAAATATCTTATAGAACTATCAGGTGGATTAATAGGGATAATAATAGAAATTCATGCACTGTGTACACCTGTAGACATTGGTGCAAACTTTGAAAGTAGTGAAACTAGTGAAAAATTTGAAGACTACTGTTACTTTTTAGATGCTTGCTTAACCCTTTAAGGCACCCTGACGTTCCTGTACGTCATGGTTCACTGCCTGTTAATGCACCATGAGGTCAAGGAACATCATGAAAGCTTTCTGTCTCCCTGTGCAGAGATAAGGTGAAAGCTCTATGCTAATTGCTGTTTCTGACAGCTAATTAGCACAGCTACACAGCAGGTGATCAATCACAGGAGTCCCTGCCGAGGATCGCTGGGATTGGTCAGTCAGTCTGCTGACTCAACAATTACAGCTGATCCATGTCCAAGGCTCTGTTCTGTGAGAGAGAGTGAGGAGATTGTATTTCTGTGCTGGGTCCTAGTGCCCTGTGCTGCGATCTGGGCTGTCACAGTCTGAAATACTTTATTAACCCCTCCACTGCCTAATCACTTCACTGCCCCTGTGATCTTTTTGTGACAGCTGTCTGATCAGACAGTTTGCCACTTTCAAGTTCCAGCAATTTTCTGCCAGTGATCATCACTGGCTCATACAGTGAAAAACACACAAAAAAATTAACCGTTTCATTGCCAAGTCCCTGTTCCCCTCACTCATATTGTTATAGCTGTCAGATCAGTTAAAAACACAGTTTGTAACTTCTGTTACCACGTCTGTCACTGCCCATCACTACCCCAATAAAGCCTGAAAAATATTCTTAAACAAGAAGTTGCTCCTTCAATTCTGAGGCCTGTGGAAGAGTCAAAAAGCGCATATGGGCCACAAGTGTGATGTTTCTAAAAACTGCATAATAAGGAGAATCATTATTGATTTTCGATTTCTTGGAAAAATCTAGGGGTCCCATGAATAATGAACAAAAATCAGAAATCTAAAAAAAAGTTAAAATTTTGAAATTTACCTCGTTTCTTTAATTTCTGAACTCCTAGAGGGTATAATTTTCCTAAATGCTGTTTTGACTTTTTAATTTGTAGTTTCTGAAATGGAGTCATTTAGGGGGGTTTGAAAATTTACAACCCCCTCAAAACCACATCGAAGTGGCCTGGTTAAAAAAAAAATCTGTTCTAAAAAATTTTCTTGAATTTTAAAATTTGTATACATTTCAAAGCCCCAAATGCTTAAAAAATAATAGGATGTTTAAAAAAATATGCCAAAAAAAATTAGACATATGGTAGATGTTCATTATTTCTATTTGTCTGGGGGGACTTGGTCTTGCACTAAAAATTTTTTTAACTTTAAAAAATGGAAATTTTTTTCCAAATTTTTACAACATTTCGAATTTTTTCCACCTAAACAAGGATTTTTCGACCAAAATTAATTGCTAATTAAGCACATGTTTCACGAGAAAACAGTCTTGAATCACATGGATAGGTAAAAGTATAAAAAATATTCACAGATAAAGGGGCACATGTCAGTTTAAAAAAAAAGGGTTTGGTCCTTAACCCCAAAACAGGCTTAGCCCCTTAAAAAGAGTTAAACAAAAAATTTCCCAATATTGTGTTAAATAGGTTTTCAGCTTTGGACAATACCTTTTTTTCTTTTTTTTTCAAAAAGCTTCTCTGTACAACGAGCTGGTCAAAAACAACCCCAGTATTGAGAACCCCAGCTACAAGCTGGGGCTGTTCTACTTAAATTCAATTGGCTATTTGTGATGCGCTAGCCCGCGGGTCCTCTTGGATTAGGAGGCAATGATTTCCAGGTAATAAAGACTCAGCCAAAATACTTTGAAACTTTATAGAAAAATTCAATGTGTATACAGCCCATACAATTCAGGACAAAATTCAAATCTTTCAATACTTAGCAACGATTTGAACCTGTGTCAGAATTATTTACAACTTTAGAAAAAGTAACATAGAAAATTCTTATTTAGCCCCAAGCTTGTTGGGAACAGGCTTTTGAAAAAGCACCCATGGGGATTGCACGCCCCTGCAGTGCTTTTCCCCCAGGTACACCCTACTGCGCCGGTCTGAGGAAAGAGGAGTAAACCTCCAAAACTCACTACGAGGCGCGGTGCAACCTCAGGGCCCTTTTTTTCAAAAGCTCCGTTTTTTCCCCAAAAAGTATGGACGCTAAATAGATTTTCTATTTTATTTTTGCTAAAGTTGTAAATAATTTCGCATCACGGGTTTTCAACTGTGCTAGAGTATTTAAAGATTTGAATGTTTTTCCTGAATTGTATGGACTGTATAAAAATTGAATAAGTTTCTATAAAGTTTAAAAGTATTAAGGATGAGTTTTATTCCGGTTTAACGTGCATTGGGCTTTGGAGAAAAGCCTGTATCTCTATGGCCCTTCCTGTGGATGTTTTTAAAATTTGAAAAAAAAATTTGGCGGTTTATTATAAAGAGGCAAATAGTAACCACCCCAACTTTGGGCCACTCAGTCAACTCAGAATTCCTAATTATTCATTTAGAAATAGGTTTTGCACCCAGGCTCTCTTATAATCCAGTTTGCAATCTTAAGTATCTTAAATTTTTGGTAGGCTTGAAAATGGGGATATATTAGGGCACTTGTAGCTAGTAAACTCACTATTTTGATTTATTCTTTGATCTTTTTTTGGTCGTTAGGTTTTACCCCGTCAATAAACGGATCATTGATTAGTATTTTTATATTTTTTATTTACATTTTAAAAAAACAACGTCAAAATTTAAATGGGAATTAAAAGTTAATAAATTTTTAAAAAACCAATAATTTATTTAAATTTAAAAGGGACAGATTAAAGTATTAGTTTCCTTAAAAATTAAAAAAAATTGGGAATTTTTATACCTTAAAATTTAAAAAGAAAAAAAATATTAAATTCAAAAGCCAAATTTATGATAATTAAAAAATTAAACTTTTTTTTGTTGGGTTTTTGAGGATTTTAGGGAATTTGTTTAAAAAGTTGGTTTTTTAAGGGGGTTGTTTTGTAAAATTTTTATTTTTTGTTTTGGGGGGTTTTGTTTGTTAAAAATTGTTTTGGTTGGGAAATTTTGTTGGGGGGGGTTGAAATTTGCAAAAAAAAAAAAGTTTTCTTTGAATTTTCGTTTTTAAGGGGGTTCCAAATTTTAGTTAAGTGGGGTGGGTTTTTGGGGCCAACGTTTTTAAAAAAATAGGGTTAAAAAAAAAGGTTTGTAAAAAAAAAATTTTTTAATTTATTTTTAAAAAAGGGGGGGGTGAAAAAAAAAAAGTGGGGGTTTTGGAGGGGGGAAAATTTTAAAATTTTAAACCTAATGTCCCAAGGGGGTTTTTTAAAAATTTTTTTTTAAAACTTTTAAAAAAAATTTGTTTCTCTTTCAAGAAAAACCAAAATTTTTTTAATGAAATTCCCGGGAAGGGAGAAAAACTTTGTGGAAATCGAAAAACAGGGGAAAGGGTTGATTTGAAACTTTTTGGTTTTTTTAATTACTTTTTGACAGAAATTAAGGGGCAAGGCCCCATTTATACATCATTTAAATTGGGCGTTTAAAAATTGGCGTTTTAAAAACCCCCTTTTTTTCTTCTTTAAAAAATTGGGGAATTTGTGGCAGTTTTTTGACAAAATTTTTGTCTTCTTTTTTAGTGTTGGAATTTTTGGTATGGCCACTGGTTACCCTTTTAATTTGCCCTCCATTTTCAGGCCGCACCCCCTTTGGGACATAAAAATCCTTGGCATAACAAGTATAAAGCGAATTTAAAAAGAAATTTTTGGGAATCAAAATGAATTTGGTCTTTTTTTAGGAAAGTAAAAGAAGGGGGATAAAATTTAATTGTTTATGTTTTTGGAAAAGGGTTTGGGGGGGGGGGAAGGAAAATTTATAATTTTTTTTTTATTTAAAAAGGTTATTTTAAATTTGATTTCATTTTTAAATTTACCCAGCTTTTCAATTACTTTCAGTTTGGTTTAACCCCTTATCTTGGATATATTTCAAAAACCTTTTTAAAGTATATTTGACCCCAATTTTAAAGTTATTTTTTTTAGTAATAATTATTAAAATTAAAACACAAAAACCATTTAAAGTAATTTTTTTTGCCAAATTTTTTCAATTAATAAAAATGCATAAGGAAATTTTTAAGTTAAAACAAAATGCTAATTAAGTAATATTTGCCCCCCAAATTTTAGAATTTAAACCTTGCCTTTTTATTTTTTCGCTTTATACCCAAAGATTTTTTTAATAATCATTCGTCAATAAGGTAATCGGGGGGGGATTTTTTTTTGTTTTCCCCAAAAATTTATTGCATAAAAAATTTTTGGGGTTTAAAATTTCATTTGAATTTAATCGATTAAAAATTTTGTTCGTTTTTTCATTTATTTAACATTTGTCCATATATTTTTGGTATTTTAAGGGTCAATTATTAATGTGTTTATAGTTGTGTAGTGTGATGTTTAGTTGAATATACAGAGTGAGCACAAAAATACCTTTTGCTGTCAAGTCATTATAAAAAGAAAACTTAATGGAATATGTTTATAAATATGGTGACCATAGATGTGTTAACTCAAAAAATGTATTTCTCTCATGCAAAATCTCTGTGCATTCTTCCCATAAGGTTCCAACAAAATTAAATTCTATACCTGTTGGAAATCAAGGCGTGTTTTTGTGTTCACACTATTATTCGCCACATGAATAAAATGAACACAGAACAAAAATGATACATTTTAATATAATATACCAGAATGAGCCATAAATAAATGATTTTTCAAAAAAATATTTTAATTAACATGCTACATGTAATTATAAGCACATTTTTTTAAAGAATTTCCCTTAACCATTAATTTTTTCCCGTTTTGTTGCAGGGCCCGCTGTTTGAATAAGTTGGGGGTTTTCCCACTACACCTTTAGTTACTTACTACCATCAGAGCAGTTTAACAAATGGTTTTGTTTGAAAAAAAATCCCCGATTTGGGCTGTTTGGGGTTTTTTTTTTTAAACCCAAAGCCCGTTTTCCAAGGGAATTACTGAAAAGCTAATTTTTTTTCCCAAAAAGGGAAATTTTTTTTTAAAATTCTAAAGTGGTCTCTGTGCCCATGATCATGCCGGACAAAAACCCCGGGTTTTGGGAGTTCTGGCCCCGGGCCGGGGCCGATGCGCGTAAGCCGGGTTTCTGACATAGTGCCCAAAATTTTGTGTTTTTTAGGGTAAAATGGGTTTTCTCCTGCATCTTGATTGTTTCCCTGGCCGACCCTGTGCCGGGAAAATTTCTTCCAGCATCCGGGGTTTAAAACCTGGCTCCTTGCTCCTGGGTGATTGCGCTCACTTCCTATCTGGTTTTCCCTTTTCCCTTCCTCCTTTTGCCTTTGCCCTTTAAGTTCCCCTGGAGGTTTTTAAAGGGTTCTTCTGTCTCTTTCCTTCCCTTTTTAATATGGTCTGTTTCTGCTAAAAATCGCCCTCTTTATTCTGTGCCTCCTTTTTTAACTTTTTTGGGTTGTTTCACGTTTTTTCTTCTCCCTTTTTGACTTTGTCCCGCTTTCCCCGATAGTTTACCGATTTTGGCTTGCTTTACCGTCCCTTTTTTGGGGTTTTTTTATTTTTGTCTGCGTTTGTGTTTTCACGCTATTCAGAATAGTGCTCAGTCTTTGGTTGGGGCCGACCTATTAAGGATTCGGGCACCCCAAAAGGCATGGACGGGGGTTGGGATCATTTGTCAGGGCCTCACGTGTCTGGTCTGTTCGTGCGCCCTGACGGACCCCTTACACTTGATTTTAAATTTGACAAAATACTTGTTTGTGCAGAACATTTACCCCTCACTTATGAAAACTTTTTTCCCGGGTATTTTTTGGTTTGTTTAGACAGGTTTTACAAATCACTATTGAATTTCTAAACCTCCTCTAGTATTTCCTCTAAGAGTTTTAAAAATTATGAATATCCTTTTTTTTTAAAAGGGTGTGTGTACACTTTTTTCCCATGGCTCCATTCACTGATAGTAATTTAAAACCAAAATTCCTGTTTTTTATGGCCGATACATCCCAAAACCCCTTAAAACCTGGCTGTTTAACCACTTAGATGTTGCTGTGAGGCATTAGAGAGATAGGGTAGGGCACTTCCTTTTTCACCTGATCTGTGAGTGTCCAAAGTATTTGAACCATTTGTGAAAGTTTTGGTTTGTTTTGAAGAAATGGTCAAAGGGTTTAAAAAAAAAAAAAAGGGCAAATCCCGGGTGGGGGCCCAAAAAAAAGACAACTAGGGGGTTTCCAGTAGTCAAAAACACTTTTGTTGTTTCTGAGTTTGTCAGGTGCAAAAATTTTGGTTATTGAAAACTTTAAAAATTGTTAGTCCTTTTTTTTAACCCATCGTTTATATTAAAAAACTCTTTTAATACTGTTTGCATAAAATTTCTCTTTTTCTCTTTCCCCTTGACCATTTTAAATTCAGAAAATATATGTTGGAATGCATAGTTATGAAAGGAAAATTTTTCCTTCAGGATTTTAACTGTTTGAAAGATGCTAAAAAAAAGGGATGGATAAAATTTGGGTCAAAATATTAGCAAATTTCAGCAAAGCAGACAAAAGATGGCGGAGAAGTATATTTAAACCAACCCCAACAACCCCGTCAGATGCATTTCACTGGAAGAAAAAACTCCATTTAAGGAAAAGTGTTTTGCTGAGGGCTGTGCAAAAATTATGCAAATGTTTGCAGAAATGAAGGATTGATGGGAAAATCACCTTTTATGAACTTTTGCTTTGATTTCCTTATAAACTTGCTCCCCCAAAAGCTAATTAAAACCCAAAGACAAACAAAAACATATTATGTCAATTTTAAAAAGTTAAATTCTTTAAAACTCTATTTTTCCTTATAAAAAATCAGAACTGCATTCCCGACAAAATTTTTTGTGCATTGTAATTCTTGGAGCTCCCGCTGTTTACAGCAAATATATTTTTAATTTGGAGGAGATTTGGGAATTTGGGAAAAGGGCGATAAAATTTTTAAATTTTGTTTTTTTCAAATTAAGTTTTCCAACTGGCAAGATTCTAAAAACTATAAAATGGAATTTAATTTTAGTAACCATTCTTCTAATAAGGGGGTTTTCGGGGGGTTTATAGTTGAGTTTCCCCTTTTTGGGGAAAAAAAAAGAATTAGGGGGGACCCAAAATACAAATTTAAAGGGTCTGGTTTCATGGAAATTTTTTTTCCGTTTTTTCCCGATTTTTTTGAATTTTTTATCTAGTACTGTTTTTTTTTGGGGTTTCACACCAAAATATGTGTCGGGTACATTAAAATTCCCGTTCCAAAATTTGTTTTAATCAGATGAATCTGGTTTAGGGTTGTTGGGGAAACCCAATAATTTAAAAAGCTTGAATACAGTTCTTCTGAAACCTTTCAAGAGAAAAATGTTTTGGATTTTCCCAAGAATGAATTCAACATCAACTGTTTTGGAAGAAAGCTTATCCAGTGACTGTGTCAGTAGCAGGATGGCACTTAAGCATGTAAGATCTTGAATAGATTCTTATTTCTGTCTAAATTTATTGCTTGCTCTTTAGAAACTGTTGATATGAAAACTGCATAGTGTTGTTGTGATCATTACTTAAGTTTTCTCCAGGGGTCCATAGCAGCTGACATGGGTTTTAAAAGTTCTGGTAATAAACTGTGAAGCATGATTAGGAAGAAACTGACAGAAATCTCTGGTGCCTTGATTAGTGGGATAAATGTCACTGCAAGAGCAGTGTCAAGTCGGTCATATACGCTACCGCTCAAAAGTTTGTCACCAAGACAATTTTTTGTTTTCTCTGAAAACTCACACTTTTTTTTATCAAATGAGTTGCAAAATGAATATAAATATAGTCCAGACATTGACAAGGTTAGAAATAAGGATTTTTATTTGAAATAATAATTTTCTACTTCAAACTTTGCTTTCGTCAAAGAATGCTCCCTTTACAGCAATTACAGCATTATAGACCTTTGGCATTCTAGATTTTAATTTGCTGAGGTAATCTGGAGAAATTTCACCCCATGCTTCCAGAAGCCCCTCCCATAAGTTGGATTGGCTTGATGGGCACTTTTTGCGTACCATACGGTCAAGCTTCTTGTTGCTCAGTTGTGCAGCGGGGCCTCCCACTTCTCTTGCTACTCTGGTTAGAGCTCTCCTCTGAAGGAAGTAGTACATACCGTTCTAGGAAATCTTCCGTTTCTTGCAAATTTCTCACATCATATCTCAGCACAAGAATACACTGTCGAGTTTCACATGAAAGTTCTCTTTTTCTGGCCATTTTGCGACTTTAATCGAACCAAAAAATGTAATGCTTCAGATTCTCAACTAGCTCAAAGGAAGGTCAGTTTTATAGCTTGCACAAGGGTTTTCAAGGGTGTTGGAAATGGGCCTCTATACACCTATGTAGATATTGCATTAACAACCAGATGTTTACAGCTAGAATATGAATTTACTACATTAACATTGTATAGAGTGTATTTTGTTTTATTTAAATGTTTTTTCTTTGAAAAAAAACTTTTGTTTTTCCCTTTCAAAAAAAGGGAAAATTTTTCTAATTGCCCGAAATTTTTAAATTGGTATTTGTACTTTAATTAAATTTAAATGCCCCCCCAGAAGGGTTAAAAACCCTTTTTTAATTTATAAAAATTGGAAACCTTTGATTTTTCCTAAATAGTAAATGTCGGGGGACAAAAGGGAAATTCAGTATTTTGAATTTCAACTTTTGCCCCCCCTTTTGTTCTCGGTGAGATAACCCAAACTGACAGACTGGCTTTTTTTTCTTTTCCCCTTTGGGAAAAAAATGCTTGCTGAGATGACTATCTAAAGTGTTCGGTCGGGGTTTAAAGGGGGAGGGGGTTGACCGGGTTTTGGTTCCTCAAAATTTTTTGGGGGGAATTTCAGTCTTTTTTAAGTGGACCTACTATTTACAAAGGATGTTTCACTTTCAAAAAAAGGGTCAGAAAAGACCTTTTTAAAAATCTGGATTCCAAAGAAATTTGGACATGATTTGTCTAGTGCTGGCAAAAAAAGTAAATTTAAAAATTTTTGTCTAAAGGGGACTTTAAATTTATTTTGGGGGAAAATGTAACATTTACTTTTTTCAAGGCATGAAGTAATTTTGATTACACAATTCACTTTGCAGAGGGCAAAAAAAGGGGGTACTCACCAGGGCACACACCACATATACATACACACTAATAGACCATTTTATTGCACAGTGTGAACTTTGGGGGTAAAAAAAACTCCCCCAGGATGAGAAAAAAAAAATTTTATTTTTTCACACCTGGTCAGCATCCCCATGCAAACACTAACATTTTTCTTCCAATTAACTAAGGTGGTGTTCACTAGAAAAAAGTCAATCCTTCATAAGCAACCATGAGAGGGAGAAATATTCCATGGCACTTCCCCATGCATGGTTAAAAATCCATTTTAAGGGGCCCAACTAAAAAAAACCCCCAGGGTAACAGTTTCAAAAGAAAAACACACAAAAGGGAAGCCAACAGCATTTCGGTTCAGTCACGCTTCCTAAATGGCCTTATGGGGATCCTTTGTCAATAAAATTGGGCAAAAATTTCTCAAAAATTCGGTTGGGGTCACTTCCCCCAAAATTTTCCGCCCAAAATTTTGGTTTCGGTCCGAATTACTTGGGCAGGGAATAAATTTTAAAAAAAACAGCTATTTCCGGGGCTGCCCAGACCCTGCAGGGTGCTTTTAAAAACGTTGGGGCCAAATTGTTTAAAAATAGGGGGGAGGGGGAGTTTGGGTTTGGTTTTTTCAAACAATTTTTGTGTTTTAGTATAAAAGCACATGCCTGCCGCCCCTTAAAATCGCTTAAACTAAAAAATGCCCTGGGCATTTTTGGGGGAAAAAAAGCCCCAAAAAAATTAAAGGGCAGGGTAGCCTGAAAAAGGCCCAATGGCTGAAAAAGGCGGGGGAAAAAACAAACTGAAAAGTTGGTGGCAACTTTAGTGACAGAGGGGTGGGGGTTGACGGCGGAGCCACAGCAGCATGAGGCAGACAGGGGGCCAAATGACATTCGGGAAGGGGCAAAAAGAAACCAGGCCCCCAGAGGGTGCCAATGAAACATTGGGAGGTCACGGGTGGCAGCACTTTAGGCCCGGCATTGGCCAAATGACAAATTCTGGAGTTTGGGCAAAAAAAAGAGGCCAAAAGGGGTTTCCCAATGACACGTGTGGAGGGAAACGACAGGAAGAAACAGCGCAGATAAGGTCAGACAGTGGAAAAACAAGACACAGTGTGGAGGGCCGGCAGCCCCACATCGGGCAGCATTGGAGGTCAAAACAGGGGGCACAATGACTTTTTTCCAAGGGGTGGAAAAAAAAACGGGAAAGTAGGCCACAGTGTGGGGGGAGGGCAGCAGCCAGGGAAAGCACATGGGGTCAAACATTGGCACAATGACACAGTGGGGAGGGCACCAGGGGGCACAGCGCAAGAGGGTCAGAAGGGGCCCAACAATGACATTTTCAGGTGGAAAAATTTAGTATTGGGCCACAAGCGGCAAAAATTGACGGGAAGCTGGAAAGGGTCAGGGGCGGCGCGCTGAGGTAGGCGTGGCACAATGACAGGAGTGGGGGTTTGATGACAGGAGAAAACGGGCATGTTTTCAAGAGTGGACAATGACTTTCCCTGGGGGTTTGGAAAAAACAGTACCAGGCCCCCCAGGGGGCACAATGACAAGGGGTTGGTTGTCCCCCCCCAAAAAACCGGGCCAGCAGCAAAAGAGCACATAGAGTGGCAAAATTGACAGATTTGTTGAGGTGGGGGGGCAAAAACCAGCCCCGGGTTTAAAAGACGGTGGTAGGCTATGGAAAAAAAATATCGAAGATGTGGGGGCTTTCAGGGGGGGGTGGCGGCATCAAAAAAGTGGCTGAGGCGGGTTAGTTTAACCCCGGGACTGACCCCTTTAAGGCTTTGGGGTGTGTGGAAAACCCTGGCCGATCCAGCCTGATTCATTTTGGGACAAAGGTCAGTCGTTCCCCTTTTCCCCCTGTGGAAAAGGGGGTTTTCCCCCTTGGGGTAAACGAGGGCCCCCCGGGCCGCACAAAACACCCGCTTGATCCCACACTACGGCCCGGGGCAGGACAGCTTCTCCACTGCAAACTCGGCAATTTGGGCGGCCACACATCTTTTTGGGGCTGCCCATTTGCCCAGGGGGATCTTCAAACCCTGGGGTTTGGGCAGGTACTGCCCAAAGTGGGGCCAAAAACCTTTTGGGTTGGGAAAGGCTCCATGTCCTGCTGCTGTTTTGCGGGTTTTAAATGCCCTCCTCACTAGGGGGGGTTTAAAGGAAGCTGCCCCATTAGGGGATTTTCCAACTTAGGTTACTGTGATGGGCTGGTATTTGTCCAAACCCCCCCAACCTTCCCCAGCAGCCGGGCAGAAAGTATTGGGGCCGTGGGGGGAACCCCCCCCGGGTTCAGCCCTGTCAGGGGAGGGACGATGCCGCAAAATAGGCAGGGGGCCAATTTGATTACGGAGGATTTCCCTTTAGTATTTGAGGTTTGTCTTCCCTCTAAAATAGCTGGGGAAAAAAGGCCCCAAATTTTGGCCCGGGTTTGCGGGGGGGCCCAATAGGGGGGAAACCAAAAGTCTTCCCTCTCCCGGATGCTGACTTTCGGCTGCCCCACTAGCCAGGAAAAAATTAAACCCTTTCCTGGGGACATTTTCCCACAAGTGATCCGAGGGGCCCCCTCCCTTTCCTTTTCCCCACTGTAAAATGCCACGGTGTTGGGAGTCATCTGCCTGTCTTCCTCATTAAACCACCTCCCCAGCTGCCCCTGCCCTCCTCTCTTGTCCCCCGGGGTTTAAAAAAACCCACTCATTTCACCAAAACAATGTTTTCCTGCCCCAATGTCCCCCTCCTCCTCCCCCCTCCATTTCAGTCCCCCCCGGATTTCCATGTGGCCCGGGTTTGTAGCCCGCCAAAAATTCTCCGGGTCCCCCCCCCCGAAAGATTTTTCAGGCATTGTTCCAGGACATGAAGCATGGAATCGTTTTTCCCATCCCGTAGCCCTGGCGACTGACAAAAAAACGGGGCCCCCTCGGAATGGCCCCCAAAAAAGGGCGGGTTCCCGCATGAGCGCCACTGGTTACATCAAAGTTACCAGGGGGGGGATTTTTCTGTCTGCCGGGGTTCATCAAAAATCTTTTTAATGGGCCTTTTCTGTTCATACAGTGGGTTTCCAACTTGTGCGGCTGGTTTTTCCCAAGGGTGGGGGAAACATGGGCTTATCAAAAGGTTTTGGGGGGGGGTTTCTTCCCGGGCTGAAAATGGGGTTGGGTTTGTTCCTGGGCTTTTTTCGAATGGAAAAAAGGCATGACGGGTTTCCTGGCCTTTTTCCCAGAATTTTCCCTGAAGATCTTTGGAAGCCCTTCCCGGGAAACCCCTTTTTACAACCAGTTTTTGAACCGTGCCCCTTGCAGGGCGCAGGGGACCTTCCCTCCTCGGTGGCGCGGACCCCATGTTCCCCCCATTGTCCGTCACCAGGGTTTCCCGGGATTTGCATTTTGGCAGGGGGGAAAGGCCACACATCGATTTTTGCTGCATAAACGGGGGACCCTTTTTTCCCCCCCCTTTGTGCTTCGTTCGAAAAGGCAAGCTAGGTTTTAAAACTCCCGTGAAAACCGCTGTGCCTAACATGGGGGTATGAGGAGCATTTACTTGTGGGGGCCCTGATTGGTGGTGGTGGTGGAGGGGGAAAGGACGGAAAATTGGCCCCAGGGGGCCAGCATTTTTGACAAGTGGGGGAAGGGAAAGCGGTTTTCTCCTGCCCCAAGGTTTTTTTGGTGTCCCCAGGGGCGGGAAGCACTTTCCCACCCCCAGGGGGGGCCTTTAAAGGACATGTACGGGGGGGTAAAACCCCGTAGTTAAAGCTCCCAGACTTTCCCGCGCGGGGCCGTTGTACCTTTGGGAAAAAAACCCGGATAAGCTAAAAGGATTTGACCCCCACTTTTTGTTTTACATTTTTTAATGATTGCGGGTACCCCTTTTTGGAAAAAAAAATTAAAGGGCTTGGAATCTCCATTTGGGTCGGCACAAGAAATTAGTTCTCTAAATTTTGCTGAGTCCACCATTTGGAAAGGGGGGCCCTGCGTACCAACAATTTGGACTGGAGCCCGGTCAGTTGCTTGCCCCTTTTGGAAATTTGGTTTGGAGGGTTTTTACTTTTTTTCTTTTTTTCAATCGCCTCTTCTGAACACGCTGGCGCCGGGATTTGCGAGGGGCGGGGAGCATCTGGACCGGGAGAGGAGGGTTCAAAGAGAAACAGGGGCCTTTTCAGAGGTGGTGGACCCCTTGACTGGTTTGAAATGGATCCCTTTAAAAAGGGGCCGCTGCTCCCGGTTTGCGGAGCGGCGGGATGGGCCCAAAAAATTTCTGAGCCACGTTTCTCCCAGGCCACCGGAGGGTGACGGCTGCATTGTGTTGACGCGGGGCCCTTTGTGCCAACGGTTTAGCTCCCTGGCCACGCAAAAACTTTCTGCCCACATTTTAAATATCCCCAATATTGGGGCCCTCCGGTGTCTTAGAAAAGGGAACTGCCACACCCCGAGTAGCTGTTTTTAACCCCAAAACCCCACCCCCCCGCACTGAGTGACCTACTCCCGGGGCCCTTGCCCCCTCCTAAACCCCTGTCCCCGCTACTGTTTTGGACCTGCGAAGGGGGGGTTTTCTCCCCCGGGGCCCGTTTGGGCCCCCGCCCTCACACTGCTGCAAACCCTGCTGACTCACGGCCCAAACCCACTTGTGGTTGCGCCGCTGCCTAAACGCGAAAATGAGGGCCCTCTTCCCCCCTAAACGTTGATAAACCCCTTCTTCACCCCCCCCCAATTTGGCGGTGGGCTAAAATCATCATCTATTTGTGTTTCATGGGTTCACAAACTGTCCCATAAACCGGTCTTGGTAGGGGTTTGGACCTCTAAAACCCATACCCCCCCTGCCACTCTCCAAATCATTTTTTGCCCCTCTCCCAGAAGCTGGGGTTTTTGGGCCCCCTTTTCTTCGCTCCCAAATTTTGTGCTGATTTGCCCCCCTTTAAAATTTGGGTTCATCCCGCTTTATAGTGGCGCAAAACCCGCCCGAAAAGTAGTCCCTGGTTTGGGGAAATGGTTTGGGAAAGGGCGGGGGGGGGAAGGCAGGGGGGGCCCTAAACCCGCCCCCGGGCCTTCCCAAAACAAAAGTTTTTGGTGTCTGAGGTTCCCCCGCTTTTGGGCTGGGGTTGTCAGATGTAAATTGGGGGGAAAGGAGGAAAACCTAGTAAAACCAAATTCAAAAACCCCTTGGGGTTTTTTGAACAACACACGGCCAGAATGCGCGGAGTTGGGGCCTTAAACCAAAGTGCCCCTGCGGCGACGTCCCCTTGCGGGTCGGGCGACCTTTGGGCCCGTTTCAGAAATTTTTTGGGGCCAACTGCCCCTCGCGTTGCAGACCCTCCACCTCTCTGTCGAATACTTTTTTTTTCTAAAATGTACAGCCCTGTTTAAATGAAGTTTTCGGGTATTTGATAAATTTTTCACCCTGTTTTTGATCCAAATACCCAAAAAACCAAGCTTGGGAAACCCCCTTTGGATAAAAATTTTGCGCTCCACAAAGGGCCGGGGAAAAAATTTTTTCTTGTTGGTCTTTACAAGAAATGTGTGTTTTTCAAAATTGAAAAAGCAAAAACGGCAAATTTTTAACCTTCGTTGTGAATTTTGTTTTACAAGAAAAATGTATATATTTCGGTTTTTGGAAAAAAAACGGTTTATTTTTGTCGCACAGCCAAAACAACGCTTAATTAACCCCTGGATGAAAATTTCCCAAAAATTTTTTTGGCCCCCCAAAAATTAGTAGTTTTTGTAGCGGGGTTACAAGGGGTTTTTTTCTACGCCACAAAACAAGAGATTAAATTGAAATTTTAAACCTTTTGCTTTTTAAATTTTGGCACCAAAAAAAAATTTTTATTTTTGGGCGTTGAAAAAAACGGTTTATTTTTTCGCAAAGCAGCAAAAAAACCCGTTTAAAATTAACCCCGGGAGGGTTAAATTGGCAATAGAATTGAGCCACCAAAAAATTTTGTGGGCTTTGTAGCTTATTCAAGGGGGCTATTTTTTTTCGCAACAAAAACAAAGATAAAATTGTTTTTAAAACCTTTGCTTGTGAATTAGGCTCCCAAAAAAAAATTATTTATTATTTGGCTTTGGAAAAAGGACGGTTTTTTTTTGGTCAGCACACCAGCAAAAACAGCTTAATTAACCCCGGTTTTTAAATTGGGAAATTAAATTGAGCCCCAAAATTTTGTACTTTTTTTAGCTTGTTAAAATTTTGGGGGTATTTTCTACCCCCAACCAAAAAGAGATAAAATTGTAAATTAACCTTTGCTTGTAAATTTAGGTACCAAAAAAAAAATAAAATTTTTGGGGCTTTGAAAAAGGGGTTTTTTTTTGTCGAACACCGCAAAACAACGCTTAATTAACCCTGGATGTAAATTGCGCAAAAAAATTTGGAGCCCCACAAACTAGAAACCCTTTGTAGGGTTTAAAATGGCGTATTTTCTACCCACACAAAAAGAGAAAAAATTTGGAAAAATTTAACCTTTGCTTGGGGAATTTTAGGCTCCCAAAAAAATTTATATATTTTTGGGGTTAAAAAAAGAGGGTTTTAAATTTTTGTCAGCACCCCAAAGCAAAAAAACGTTTAATTTAAACCCCCTGGATGTAAATTGCGCAATGTTTTTGGAGCCACCACAAAGGGGGTTAGCTTTTTTTGGTTTTTCAATGGCGTATTTTCTACCCCAAAAACAAAGAAAAAAATTTAAAAATTTAAACCCTTTGCTTGTAAATTTTGGTCCCAAAAAAAAAAAAATTTTTTTTTTTGGGCTTTTGAAAAAGAGGGTTTATTTTTTTTCAACACCAGCAAAACAACGCTTTTTTAAAACCCCCGGGTTTGAAAAAATTGCGAAATTAGAATTGAGCCCCCCAAAAACTATTTGCTTTGTAGCGTTTTTTTTTACAATGGTGTATTTTTTTTGGGCCACACAACAAAAGATAAAATTGAAAAATTTAACCTTTGTTTTGTGAATTGGGCTACCAAAAAAAATAAATATATTTGCTTGAAAAAGACGGTTTTTTTTTGTCGAACTCCACAAAACAAGTTTAAATTAACCCCGGATGTTTTTGCGAAATTAAAAATTGGGGCCACCACAAATATTTGCTTTTGTAGCGTGTTACAGGGGTTTTTTTCTACGCCAAAAAAAGGGAGAAAAAAATTTGTAAAAACCTTTGCTTGGGTTTTGGGTTCCCAAAAAAAAATATATTTATTGGGTTAAAAAAGAGGGGTTTTTTTTTGTCAGCACACCAGCAAAAAAACGTTTAAATTTAAAACCCGAAAAAAAAATTTGCGCAATAAAATTTGGGCCCCACCACAAATTTAGAAAGTTTTGGGGCGGGGAAAAATTTTTGGCGTTTTTTTAAAAGCCAAAACAAAAAGAGAAAAAAATTTTTTAATTTTTCCCTTTTTTGGGCTTGTAAATTAAAGGTTTACCAAAAAAAAAAATTTATATATTTGGCTTTGAAAAAAAACCTTTTATTTTTGCCCGCACACCCACCCAAAAAAAAGTTTAAATTTAAACCCCAAATTGGTTGTAAATTGCGAAATAAAATTTTGACCCCCAACAAATTTGGTAGTTTTGTAGCCGGGGTTACAATGGTGTTTTTTCCCTTCGCCCACAAAAAAAGTTTTTAAAATTAAAATTAAACCTTTGCTTGTGAATTGGGGCTCCCAAAAAAAAAATTTTTTTTTAAAATTTGGGCGTTGAAAAGAGGGTTTTTTTTTTTGTCAACCCACCCAAAAAACCCGTTTTTTTTCCCCCTGGATTTTAAATTGCCCCAATAGAATTGAGCCCCAAAAACGTAGCTTTTTTGCGTTTTTACAATGGGGTATTTTCAACGCCACCAAAAAGAGAAAAAAAATTTGAAATTTAAACCTTTTGCTTTTTAAATTTGGCAAACCAAAAAAAATTTTATATATATTTGGCTTTGAAAAAGAGGGTTTTTTTTTTGTCCCCACCCCAGAAAAACAACGCTTAAATTCCCCCCTTGGAGGGAAAAATTTTTGCGCAATAGAATTGGGCCCAAACCACAAACTTTACCCTTTTACCCGTTTTTAAAAATGGCTTATTTCTACCCAAACCAACAAAAAGAAAAAAATTTAAATTTAAACCCTTTGCTTGTGAATTAGGCTCCCAAAAAAAAAAAATTTATTTTTGGCGTTAAAAAAAAAAACGGTTTTTTTAGTCAGCACACCCAGCAAAACAACGCAAAATTTTCCCCCTGGATTTTAAATTGCGAAATTTAGAATTGAGCCCCCCCAAAAAACTAGTGCTTTGTACGTGTTACAATGGTGTATTTTCTACCCCAAAAACCCAAGAGAAAAAATTGTTTTTAAAAACCCTTTTTTTTGTGAATTAGGCAAACCAAAAAAAATATATATTTTTGGGCGTTGAAAAAGAGGGGTTTATTTTTGTCGCAAAAACCAGCAAAAAAAAGCTTAAATTAACCCCTGGTTGAAAAATTGCCAATAGAATTGAGCCCCCCAAAAATTATAGTTTTTTGAAAGCTTGTTAAAATTGGTGTTTTTTTTTTCTACCCCCCAAAAAAAAAAAAATTTGAAATTTAAACCCCTTTGTTTGTGAATTGGGGCAAACCAAAAAATATATAAAATTTTTTTGGCTTTGGGAAAAAAACGGTTTTTTTTTTGTCAGAAAAACCCCAGAAAAAACAACGTTTAAAATTAACCCCGGGGTTTAAAAATTGCGAAAAAGGGAATTGGGCCCCAAAAAATTTGTAGTTTTGTAGCGTGTTACAAGGGCGTTTTTTTCTTCCCCCAAACAAGAGAAAAATTGAAATTTAAACCTTTGCTTTTAAAATTGGGCTCCCCCAAAAAAAATTTTTATTTTTGGGGCTTTGGGAAAAAGACGGTTTATTTTTGTCAGCCCCCAAAACAAAAAAAACGCAAAATTTAAAACCCCTGGTTTGAAAATTGGGGCCGCAATAGAATTGACCCACCACAAATAGTGCTTTGTACGTGTTAAAAAAGGTTTTTTTTTCTAGCCAACAAAAAAGAGTTTAAAATTTTTAATTAACCTTTGTTTTGTGAATTAGGCTACCAAAAAAAAATATATATATTTGGCTTTAAAAAAAAGGACGGTTTTTTTTGTCAGCACACCAGCAAAAAAAAAGCTTTTTTAACCCCCGGGGGTAAATTGCGAAATAGAATTGACCCAACCACAAACTATAGTTTGTAGGGTTTTTACAAGGGCGTTATTTTCAACGCCAAAACCAACAAGAGATAAAATTGAAATTTAATTTTTGCTTGGAATTAGGCTACCAAAAAAAATATTTTATTTTTGGGGCTTTTAAAAAAAGACGGTTTATTTTTGTCAGCAACCAGAAAAAACCAACCCCTTTAAAATTAACCCCTGGATGAAAAATTGCGAAATTAAAATTGGGGAGCACCCAAAAAAATGAAGTGGTATTTGTATTGTAAAAAGGGCTTTTTTCCTTTTTAAAAAATTACAACGGAACTGGCTTAGACCCCCTTGGATATTGAATGAAAAAGCAGTTTAAGGGGAAACGCAAGGGGTTTTCAGACCCAAATTTCCCCCAAAAAATCAGAAATAGAACATTCAGAGAACATTTCCTCTAGACAACTGAGACACCCCAAAAATCGCTTTAAAAACCCATTTTTTTCAGAAAGCGCTATCCCCCGGGCAGCAGCCCCTTTCCCCCTGTCGGTACAGTAGAGGAGTGTGAGTTTTCCCCAGCGGCGCGCCCCTGGCTTATATAGTGCGGTTCGTCACAAAATCCCGGTCTCTGATTGGTTCATCTCGGGCCTTCATGGCGGCTTTTCCCTTCTTCCCCCCAAGTGCTTTGCCCCATTTTAACGCCTTGTGCTCGCAGCCATTTTTATCAATAAAAAAGCCCACTTTCTTTCCCCCAACCCCCCCCAACCCCAAAAGTTCGTTTTCTTTCAAACCCAAAAGTTTTCCTAAAATTTTCTAAACAAATTTCCCACTTCTTTTAGAAAAAAATCGATTCCCCATCTCTAGGGCAAGTTTTTAAATTCCCCACCCCTTTCTTTTCAATCACAATATAATCCCAGACATTATTTTTTTAAAAAAAAATTTGTTATCCCTAATTTGCCCAACCCAAAAAATTCATTTTAAAACTTTGATAAATTTTTAATTTTTTTTAAAAATTAAATCAAATAATTTTTTAAAAAGGGTGATAAAATTTTTTGGGGGTTTTTTAACCCAAAAGGCCCCCAAAACTTCATTTTGCAAAGGAAACCCCACCCCACCTCAAAACCAAAAGCCTGTTTGTCTGCCCTTTCCCCATAAAGGAAAAAAATTTTTTTTAAGTCGGGGAAAAAACCCGTTTTGCCGAAGGTTCTTTAAAGGTTGAGCTCCAGCCTACAGGTCACAAAGCAAAGAGCTCCTTTAGTTGTTCACAAAGAATATAGGTGTTCCTTTATACGTTTGAAAAGTGTTCTAATAGTTTTTTCCCACATAAAACAGACCACTATTGCATCACATAACATAAACTAAAAATTTTGGGAGGGGGAAATTTTTAAAAATTGATCCCCCTAGGGCCATTCAAAGAATGTTTGTTATTCCCCAAATATATTCTTTCCCAAAAAATTTTGGGTTTCCCTCCAAAAGGGAAAATTTCTGGGAAAATTTCAGGGGTTTTTTATCTCTTAAATTTTCTTTTAAAACTTTTTCCAAAACATCCCAAATATTTTTTATAGAAACGCCTGATCTGGTCCGCTAATGAGTTAAATTGAAATGAAAATATACATCTCTGTTCCTTTTAGTTACTTTATTAAACGGATCGATATAATTTTTATCCTCTTTAACCTCAATCATTTTAATTTTTCCCCTTTAATTCAACTAATTGTCAAAAAAATTCTAAGAAATTTACTATTATTTTTTCCTAAGCTGAACAAGTTAAACAAAGGTTAAGCCTTTTTTGCATGGGAGGTTTAAAAATTTAAACCTCCATTTAAAACAGTGCATTAGCGGCTATTGGTTTGCGATAGGCTTTTGTGGAAATCCCTCAATTAATCAACATCACTATCACATGCAAAAATTTTCTTTTTCCCAAAGGGCCAAATGAAATTTGATGTAATTTTGAAAATTTTAAATTGTCATTTTTGGGTTTAGATGAAAAAAAATTTAAATTTAAATTTTAAATTGTGCCTGCCCAAATTATCTTCACGTCTTCAAAAAATTTTTGCCCACTGAGCAATATATTTTAGAAATGGATTATTAACATTATAAATATATTTCTCTTCCCAAATAGCCAAAATAGGATTAGCAAAAGTTGGGGCTACGGGTGTCCCCATAGCTGTGCTAACTAACTGTATAAACCACTTTTTCATGAAACAAAAGGCGAACACAAAAGGGTGAAAACAAATCGCAGTGCATTGCAAATGAAATTATGTTGATCATCTATATTTAGCCTTGTCAAAAAAGTTCTAATAACTCTAATACCATCCTCATGACATATTTTCGTATACAAGCTAACAACATCAATTGTAGCTAGTCTGTATTGTGGCAACACTTCAATGTTGCTTAAATTATGTAACAGCGTTTTTGTTTTCAATTGATAAGAAGGGATATTCAACAATAAAAGCAAAGACACCAATCTAAGTATTGTAATAGAGGTTCAATTAATGATCCCCGACTGGACACAATAGGATCGCCTGCGGGACAATCTTATGACTTTAGAATTTTCGGGAGAAAGTACTAATTGGGTTTTACAAGATGTACTGTATTGGTAACAATTTATTAATCATTTTATGTGGTAAAAAACATTGGTTAATAATAAGTTGGTAATACACTTCAGTAATGTAGTACTCAACTCATCACCACTATGTTACCACCTTTGTCAGAGGTCTTTAACACAATTTCATTATTTTTCAACCAATATAATGCCTCACTTTATACTCTTGACAAATTAGAGGGTACTGATGGATAGACAAAATCTTTCATATCTCTAAATACAGCACTATTAAATATTTCCAAAGCTGAGCCCAGTGACAAAGGGGGAAAGAAAGTGGATTTCACACCACCTCTGAATTGTTTATATTTCAATAGAGAATTATCTAATTGAACATTCTCTTTAAAAAGAGAAAAAAGATCACCTGATCTGTCCTATCCTCAAGGGCTTTATTCTCACCTTTAGTAAATCCCATAATATCTGAAGGTACCATTTTATTGCCAGGTACATCAGTATGATTTAACTCGTCCAAATTTTTATCCCTAAACATCTTGTGTAAATTAAGTTTTCTCATCGATTTACTCAAATCTTTTTGAAACTATACATAATCAAATGTATTAGTCAGGCAATAACTGAGACCTTTTGACAACAGAGATATGTATGCATCACTCAACTTTATTCCTGAGATATTAACAACATTATCACTGCTTAATCCTGTCACAGCTGTGGAAATTAGAGGAGCAGAAATCTCTACTAGACATGCGTCGTTTTTGTACTTCTCCCTGGTGGACAGTTTATTCTTACTTCTACACCCTCCTCCGCCTACAGGACATTTTGGTAAGGAACCACCTATGTTACCTGCTAGAGTCCTTGATTATCCTATGGCAAATAGGTCTTCCATAGTGCTTGAATCTGAATCCAGAATTTGTGGTCCGATTGTTCTGTTTTGTCAGGACCTTCTTCTGTTGCTTCTATAGAAGTTATGAGAGCTATGTTGATTAACGTTCTGACTCTTCCAACTAAATACTCTATCAAATTCATAGTCCAATTTATCACATATAAATTCCCCTTTTTTAATTTCTTTTATTTCCTTTTGTATAGGAACCAATTTATTTTCAATTTTGCGAACAAAAGAATTCCACTGTGCCTCTGTCAAACGTGTTTATAATTCAGTCTTAGAGTTCTTCAACACCAGACACACCTGATGATATTATTGTGTGGAGCCTTCTAGGAATTACAGAATTAGGACATGTCCCAATGGCAAGGGTTTTCAGACCGCCTGAAAAACCGGCCGAAAATGAGCACAATGGTACTCTATGGAAAACCCGTGCAGCAGTCCCCACTACACGGTTTTCCGTCCGGCGGTTTTCCCGCCCATGATCCGGCTGCAAAATATTGTGGAAGCGCAATCTTCCGTCAGGTTTCCGGACGGAACCTGTGCTTCTCAATGTGAAGGGGGAGGGCTTTTCTCCACTCATCGCGGAGAAAAGCCGCCCCCCCCCCCACGGCCGTAGGGACGGCCGCAAAACAGGACAAAAACCGGCCGGCAAACCGACCGGTATTTGTCCTGTGCAGTGGGAACGCACCCTTATAGTGATAAATCAATCATAGTTTTTACAACAAACCAATCACTGCCAGAAAAAAACTGTAAACCCTGAATCAAGATGCTAAAACTTAACTGTTAATGAACAAATATAAAAAAATAGAATAATCATAGCCAGACAAAATCAGCATGTTAAACTGCACAGAGTATGAAGATATTGTAGGTAGTGCATATGGACATATAAATAATCATGTGAGTACTTATTCTACCTCATTTGATATTCATTACTCCACATGAGTTTGAAAGAGTATAACAATAGCAAAAAATCCAAAAAAGGAAAGGAATAGTATAAAACTTGCTTTATTAAGACCCTAATCTATCCTAGTGGAGAAATGGGGTCATCTCCCCGATAAGGGCAGCCCCAAGCTGGATACTTGTCCCTATCAAAAAGAACTACCTATACCCTAATGCAGTGACAAAACAATAAAAAAAATGGGTTTTGAATCTATGAATATACCTCAAAAATACTCCTAAAGACGATAGCTTCACCCACGTTTCCCCCAACTATTTGATAAAACGGGTTCATCAAGGGATCAATAAGTCAAAAATAAAAAACCCACAATGAGGCAGCAGATAACTGCTGTGTCCAAGGCCAATCAAGGGACAACTGACTACTGATATGCCCAGTTAGATGTCCAGGTAACCTCATGATCAAATTAGTCCCCTTAATATAGAGGGTCAAATATATGTCACTCCCACCACGATAAATCTAATCAATGAGGAATAAGATAACCACCTGATACATCGTATTGCTAAAGGTAAACTGATCCGTGCAACTCCTGCAGCTCGACTTCTCAGGTGCTGGACCGAGCATGTCCGGAAACGTCGACCTCCAACGGGAAGTGCTAGCACGATATTCTACACTTCTGTGGATGGCACATTATGTCAACCAGCAAGACATACCCATCAAATGCGCATGCGGCTACCAACAGATCAATGTCAGTTGGGCTGAACCATATACTCTCACAAACCTTAATTGTGATACCAAAAGCATCATCATAGGTACTATAAAAATTTAATGTGTTGGCTAATGGCAACCATGATTAATAAAATGTAATGTTCTAACTAATAATAAACATGATTGATGATATCATTATTATGTTATAATCAAAATGACAATCAAAAATTAATACTTAAACCAATGACAACCATGATTGATGACATTAATAATCTTGATTATCTTGAAAGAAGCGACAATAAATTATCAAAAAATGAGGGGGAGGGGTGGGCAGAAAAAGTGAATACAAATAAAGAAATCATGGTCAAGATAATCGCCCTGAATGAATGCTAATGGGGTTAGATCCAAATCTCAATCAAATAGTCCCCTAGTAAATTTCAAAGAAGAATCACCCATGAAGAAATGAATACATTAGTACCCAATTGTGTTTAACCAAGGTATTATAGAAAGCAACCAAATTGTTATAGAAAGGCCCAAAGGGTTAACTGTCAGCCTATAGGTCCATTCTGCCTTCTTACGGAGGATCCTATTGTCCCAGTCACCATCTCTGATAGATCGTCTAAACACTTCAATTACTAAAAAAGTGAATGCCTTAGGAACACCATTATGCCGATCCCAGGCATGAAGAGCTAATGGGGTATCCCTATGATGCAAGATATCCCCCAAGTGATCACCAATACGACAACGCAATTGTCTAATCATTTTTCGTACATAATCATGAGGACAGGTACAGGTACACATGTATACTATGCCCTCGGTTTTGCAATTTGCAAAGTCTCCTTGATGGTAACATCTATCAGTAGCACTACTCTTAAAGTCCCATGTGTTACATATGAATGGACAGGCCATGCATTCTTCACCACATTCGTAAGTCCCCACTGGCTTACATTGAAGCCATGTGCCCTGTTTCTCCAGTGGTGTGTAATGGCTATGTACTAAACTATCTCTAATGGACCTACCCCTTCTCTATGTAATCTGTGGTCTATTTCCAAGGATGCCAATGAGATCATCGTCTGCCATTAAGATGTTCCAATGTCTATTAATAATATGATAGATATTGGCTCTGTCATCATATGTACCCACAATTCTCATAGGATCCTCTTGCCCTATATTTCTTTTCTTAGATATCAATAAGGTAAATCGATTCTGTCTGTCTGCATTGTCTTGCGCCATTTTAATGACTCCAGAGGGATATCCACATTCACTGATACGGTCACCTAAATCACAGGCCTGTAATTGGTAATCCCTATCATGGGAAACTGACCCTTAGGGATACCTTTCTTGTGAGTAACTGGGTGATAGCTCTGCCAATAAAGAAAGGTATTTGTTGATGTTGGTTTACAATATGTCTTGGTGTAGAGATTACCAAAGCTATCTCTTCCAATAACCACATCCAAAAATTATAGTTCCTTTGTCTCAATATTGAATTTGAGACCAATGTCAAAGCACACATATTCCTCAAATTTGTAGGTTGGGAAACTCCATAGTATGAAAATATCATCTATGAAATTACCCCAAAAAGGATATGAAATGACTAGATTGAATTGTCATCATTAAACACCCTAGTTTCCTCTTACCAGCCTAGGACAAGGGCTCCCCATACCAGTACCCCTGAACTGGTGGTAGGTCCGTGATTCGAAAAGAAAATAGGTATGGGAGAGGACAAAGGACAGTAGTCTCTGGATGAAGGCATTGTGATTCCAAAACAGAGTACCCCGTGTACTTAGAAAATAGTCAACTACTCTTAATTCATAAGGCCCTCTACATCAAAAGAGACTAACTTAGTACCAACATCCACAGTTTTCTTGAGGAGATCAGATGTATCTCTGATGTAAGATGGAAGAGCAGTAACAAACTGTTGGAGAATTTGATCAATGTAAATACTAGCTTTTTGAGATAAAGAATTGTTACCTGAGACAATCTGTCTACCTTGAACCTTGAAGGACTGAAACCTTGTGAATCTTAGGCAGAGCATAAAAAGGAGGTATGATGGGATGTGAAGAAAGAATGAATTAGGGCTTGAATAATGATCTCTTCCAGCTCACGACTCAGTGGGGTCCTTTTTGAGTATACGATAGCATTCTGTATCATTAAGTAGGTGCTGGCACATTTGAACATATTGAGCATGATCTAAGATTACTATATTACCACCCTTATCGGATGGTTTGATATTTTATCATCTTTCTCTAATGATATGAGGTCCATAGTTTTCTCTCTTTTCAAATTGAAGTGCCTTACAGGTGGACCTCTTTCTAGTTCCTCAAGGTCCCTCGTGACCAATTTAAGGAACATGTCAATAGTAGGCACATCATTTTGTGGAGCGTTGTGGAGCGTTCTAGGACTAAATGCAATAAATTCAAAGAATGTTGTATTGAGCCTCCTTCCATTTAGGCACCTATTCTTTATCATTCTGATATTGAGACACCTCTTTAAATAACTGCAAACCTATTGGAGTCCGATCAGACTCACTAGAAGATTTTAACGTGTAGTTAATCTAAAATAATTTAATTTCTTTTTAAACCAGGTATGTGGTCTGTCTGGTATTATATTGCAGTCTATATAGTCCGACACTCAATATAAATCTTACTGGTTCCCATTATCCATCAATTTCAATAAGCCAAAAAATTACAACGGCACTCAGAAAAATGTTTTTGCTACAAAAAAACCTTTTATTTTAACAGCATCCCAACAAGGTGAATATCAAACTGGGTGACATGCATACTTATAACATCTTCAATAATAATCCATAGAGAACCAGAAGTGGTTATAAATATACAGAAATGGTTCTCTGTTGATTACTATTGAAGACCTTATAAATATACATGTCTCCCAGTTCAATATACATCTTGTTGGGATGCTGTTAAAATAAAAAGTTTTTTTTGCAACAAAACATTTTTTCTGAGTGTTGTTGTAATTTTTTGGCTTATGGATATTGATGGACAATGGGCACCACTAAAATTTATATAACGTAATGGACTAAGAACGAAAAAATCCAGTTTCTTTTTAATTTTTGGCTTATGTCTGGGATTATATTGTGATTGACAAATGGTGGGGGATTTAAAGACATGAACATATGATCTCCCATAAGGCCACGAGGAAGCGGGATTTAAATGCAAAACGTCTTTGTTTAATCAGTGGTCCCCCTTTTGTATTGTACCCTGTATTTTTTCAAGTTACAAAAAAAGGATTATAACTGTGGAGGGGTGAATGCCGTGGGAATATTTCTCTCTTTACCGGTTGCTTAAAATAAAACTCTAACTATAGCTTTTAGCTATGTTTCTGCATTGCTCTTTTGCCTATGCCTCTCTCTCAGTCACCTCATGATTTCTCAAAAAATGTTTAAGTGTTTTTGTTGGGTGTGGCTTTTTTAATCATGCATTTTAAATATACAGTTTGTCTGGATTTGTATGACCTTCAGAAAAGCATATGTGAAATCATCCAGAAAAAACACCATACCAAAATAGCATGCTGTTTCAAAAAACAAACACAAAAATCATCCAGTCAAAGATAAAAAAAAACAAAAGGAAAAAATTTTTTGAACGTCCTTAAATGTTATTACCTCTTGTTGAGTCCCGGACTAAAGGACGCAAAAAATCCAACAAACCCCAGAACAACTTTTTTTGAAATAAAATAGAAGTGAAGCCAGTATAAGTAAAAATGCATTCAGTATTTCTATTTTTGGCTTAATTAAAAGTGCAAAGGCTTGAATAGATTTTGGTTTCCCTGCAGCTTGCTTTAGCTTTATTTTGATATTAATATGTTTGTTCTTTTAAATAAAAAAAAAAAAAAAGATAAGGTCCAATTTTTCTATCTTTTTGGGAATGGAAGGTTTTTAAAATTATTGAAAAAATTTACATTGCAAAAACCTTTCCGTCATTCTGAAACCCTTAACAATTGTTGCTCATTATAAAAAGGTGGGAAAAAATGTAAGCTAAAATTTTAAAAAACAAAAAAATGAAAATTCGGCAATGTTTCTGCCCTTCTGTGAAACTAAAAAATGGCAAATGTTTTTATTTTTGACTTCCAGTAACAGCGAGTCAAGGCAATATTATTGCCACATTAAGCATGTTTCTGTCTGTATTTTACATGTGCATTATTAAACTGAATTACTTTTTTTATCACAAAAGGCCCTTCGTTGTTTGGAATTTTGCAATTGATCACCTTATTCTCTTTATATCCCAAAAAACTTTACATAAAAAAGTAACTTTGGGGAAAAAACATTTTATTTATTTTTTAACCCTTAGTATTTATGTTTTATTGTTGCCTAATGGCAAAAATCTAAATACACATTTCTACTTTAATATGCCCATTGTAGTGGGCACCAGGCTAGTCTAGTTTTTGGGGCATACTTTTAGCCAATGGGGTTAGCTATAAAATTTATAAATTAGCAAAATTTGATTTTTTAAAAAGGGGTTATTTTAGAATTTTTTTTTTTTTTGCATTGTCATTTTGTTCAGGGGGAAACACATAATTTATAATATGGGGGATTTAAAGCATATTGGTAGTCTATGCAAAGATGACAAAACAACCCTCAGTTTTCTCACTTTGCCAACTTTCTATATGTAGTTATTAGTTATTTCACCTTTATACAGAGAGACCCCAGATAATTCTGGATAATTCTGGAGTTCAACAAACATTTTTGAATGGCATACACCAATTGGTCATAAAGTGGAAAAAGTTCCTTCCTAGTCCCATACTGACAATAAAATAGATTACTGGATCTAATTTCTTCATCAATACTAATAGTCCTCTGTGTTTGTTTTGTTAAAATACAATACAACAATAGGCCAAAGGCGGCTTTTCTTTTGTAAAAAAAATAAAAAATTTTATAAAAAGGTTTCAAAAAACTGAAGAAACCCAAACCCTTTTTTTTCCCCCTTGGTAACCCTTTTCCCCTTTAACTTTCTCGCACTGTCTAAAATATATTTTCTATTAACTTTTTGCAAAAAAACGGGGCCTACATTTTCTGATGTTCTTACCCAATTTTTAAAAAGGGGTAAATTTAAAAGAATCTACTGTAAAAAAAGAGGATAATATTTATATCCTTTATCCATAATGATCTAGGGATTTTTTTGGGCAACTCACTTTTTTAATAAAGAAAAAAATGTTACAAAAAAAACGGAAAAATTTTAAATTCATAACGGGGACAAACATTTCAGTAAAATTTTAAAAAGGAAACAATTAAAAAAATAAAAGTCCCAAAAAAAAAATAAAGAAGAAAGGGGTTTGTATCACCAAAATTAAAACTTTTAAAATTTACCAGAAAAATTTTTCCCCTTATACCATTTTTTTTTGGAAAATAAAAAAACTCCCCAACATGGGAAAAAATTGGGGTTTTAAAAAATTTTTTTTGGGGTTTTAGGAAAAAAGATGCTGTACAGTAATTTTTAAAAAGTACTTGACTAGAACCAATAGTTATAAAAATATAGTTTTCCTAAAAAAATTTTGAAACCCCCCACATAAAGTGAAACTTGTTAACCTATGTCTTCAACATGTACACAATATTAAGCCCTTAACATCACTTATCTATTTTAGGAATATGGCACTATCCATGCCTCAATTCAGCAATTTTTGTCTATCCAGAAAGAGAAACCTTTTAATTTTCAGATACTGTGAACACGTCTAATGATGACACAGACCATTGGATTAAATTTGCAAAAAGGTTTTACACGGGCAATTTCAAATAAACCCTTTTTTTTCCTTTTTTTCCCCCCAAACTTCTTTTAATTTCCATGAAGGAAACTTCTTTATGAATGATGAATTCAATCGATATGGATTAGATACAAACCTTTACCGACTGTTTGAAATATCACACAGTACCTCCCAAAAGTAACAGAAAGGTTTTGGTATATGGGTTCCCAAATTGGGGACTTTTTCTTGATTGGGGGAAAAAATTTTAAGAGTAGGCCTTTTAAGTAAAGTTTTTTTGATGAAAAATTTTTTTTTTCATTGTTGTCAAAAGGATGAAACATTTCCGAATTTCTTCCAACAAAATTGGACTCCACCTCATCATGGATGCTCTGTCAGAGAATAGTTTGATGTGTAGTTTCCCCAAAAGTGGATTGATTGTAGGGATACAATCTGGTGGCTTCCCTAACAAAAAAAAATTTGCCTTTCCCAAAATTCAGTGTTTTTTTGGCTCCTTGAAAATAACTCTATTTTAAGGATAAACAAAATGGGAATTTTTAAATTTTGGGCACTTTTTTCCCAGGTTCCCCTCAACTTGAACCTTTTTTACCTGTCAGGTCTATTAGTCAATATTAAATCTAGAAGGGCCTTTCCCTAGTTGGGTTTTTGCAAACCCTTTGGGAAAGGTAATTAAACAAAATTATTTACAAAAACCTTTTTTCCTTTGTGAGACACAGGTTTTAGAAATTTCCCAAAAAAAGTCTTTGGGTAGTTAAAGCGCCCCTAATAAAAAACCTCATCTGATTAAACCGCCCATCAATTTTCCAGGATACAATTTTCTATGGGTTTTGTTTTAAAATTTGAGGGCCCAAAGCAGACCCCTTTTTATAATTTTATTGTTTTTTTTTTACCCCCAAAGAAAATTTACCCATAATTATTTTCCCCCCTGTTTAATACCTGTAACCCATTCTTCCCCCATGTTTTGGGTTTAAAAGGAAATTTTCATAAGACAAAACCCCCCCTTTTTCCCGGTCTTTAAAATCCCTTTCCAAAAAGACTTAATTTCCCGTAAGTTTAAAAATTTCCCATCGTAACTCTCCCAGCAAAAGTCCTGTTATCCCCACAAAGGGCATAATTTTTTTCCCGCTATTAGTAATTTTTAGTTAAAATTTTTTTTTTTGGTCAACTCCGGCATTGGTCACAGCAAATTTTTGAGATTTTTTTAGTTTTTATTCCTTTTTTCCCTGATAATTTTTTAAAAATTGCTACAAACCCCCCCCCTCCACTCCACCCCTGATTTAATACTAAATTCCCCGCTCCCTATCTTCACTATCCCTTTCATGCTATCTTTTTAGTTTCCCTCCCCCCCCTTTTCTAGTTTTAAAAAAATTTCCCCAACTTCCTTTCCAATTTGTCCCCCCAAAACACTGCCCCCCCCCCATTTAGTGCAGCCCATCCCTACATAGAGCCAAGACAGAATCACCCATTCTCCAAAAAAACCAAAACCCTCTTTCCAACCCCCAAATTTTTGACACTTATTCACCTCTCTAATCTTTCCCCCCGCCTCCCTGGGTGGGGACGGGAACAGGGAATATTTTTTTTAAAATAAATTTCCCTGGAGGTCCTTTTCCTTGAGCTTTTGGCCTAAGTGGGCCCGAAATCAATTTTTTAAGGGCACCCACCTACCCTAACTTTTTCATTGTTCCAATTGGACCAAGACAGCTGGATTTCCCCACCATCCCAAACCCCCAGGGCTGTCCCAAACCCCCACGAGATAGTCCAACTCGGGCCCCGGTTTAAAAAACATACTGTTTCAAAGATCCCGGTTTTTTGTGGCAGATTGCCCCTTTTTGTGCCCCCCAATTAGGAGTCCCCAACTACTAGCAAACCCGGCTACCTGACCTGCACTCCTATACCCCAACTTAAATGGAGCAGACAGGGGTAGTGGGCCCTTGCGCAGCAACGCTATTTTGAGGGTATATCCCCCTCATCTGCCAATCTTGCAAATTTGGGTTGGGGTTTTACCAAAAAAAAACTAAACCTTCCGAAAACCCCTTTTCCCTAAACCCCTTTTTTCGACTGTTTTCCCCTCTAGCGCCTCATGTTCCTGCACCTCCATGCTACCACCCCCCCAGCCTCTACACCTGCGATGAGTTTTCCAATGAGCGGCCCCAAAACCGCTTCCAAGTTGGCCAAATTTATCCATTTCCCCCACTTGCTCATTTAGATCCAGGATCCGGGCTTCTAAATGTGCAGTGTGCACACATCTTGCACAGCAGTATGCCCCCTCGAACTGTTGCTCAAGGATGGCATACATTGCACAGGTTGTGCACTGGACAGCATTGTCAAACATGGAACTCATGGGGATGTTACCAAAAAGATATATGAATACAATTATAATAATAAGCGATACAATACTGTCCCCTCTAAACTACCTACCTAACTACTGGAGGGCCCTACATATATCTACCTAATTAGTGGAGAGCCCTATATATACCTAACTAACTACTGGGGGGCCCCTATATATATATTAGTACAGGGGGACCCTATATATACCTAATTAACTACTGGGGTCCCTTTATATACCTATCTAACTACTGGGGGCCTCTATATATACCTAAAAAACTAATAAAGGCCCTGTATACACCTAATTAACTACTGGGAGGCTCTATGTACACCTACCTAACTACTGGGGGATAGACCCTATACACACTTACATAAATACTGGGGGACAGTATATTACATTGCTATCTACCTATTGGGGGGTCCTATATACCTACACACCTGTTGGGGGGTCCTCTATACCTACATAGAAGGGGCCCTATATAGCTAACTATTTACTGGGGAATCCTATGTTCCTACTTATTAAGGGGGCCTTTATGCATACCTACTGGGGCTCTAGTACCTACTTAGTGGGGGAGCCTTATAAACCTACCTACTGAGGAGACCCTATATTCCAACCTACCTATGCTTCTTTTAGGTAGGGTAGACCCTAAAAATTAGTCAGATAAGAAGGCAGACTCTTCATATTAAGTATGTTAAATACCCCTTCAGTATAGGGTTCCCTTCACCTACCTATTGTTGGCACTATATAGCTATCTGTTGGAGGGGGGCTATACTGAAAGGGAACTTTACCTACTTAATAGGAAAAGTCTGCCACTTAACTGACTAATTTTTAGGGTATAATCTACCTAACAGAAGCATCTACCTATACCCCTGCCTTCTTTTTGGGGAGGAGGAGGTGTGGGCTGACTACTATATTGATTGTGTTCCTACCTATTGGTGGCACAAATAAGGGTCCTATAGTTGCTTGGGGTCACTTTCACTGTTTGGAGTCTAACATGTTTGTGTGGTTAATTCTTCAGGGACAAGCTGTGGCTGAGAGAAGTCATCATAGCGATCTAGACCAGATGAAGAAATAAAAGGAAGACGTCAGTTGTGAGTCACTAAATTGAAACTGCTATGTAATCACTTATATGTCTGCAGAACTTGTGTACACTACTATCTACCACTATATGGTTACTGTATGGTGGTAATAGTGATCTCAGTGTAACGGTTTACATTCAGTAACAGTACGATGGTATTATTTAGTCCGTTTATGGTAGTGATATGTGGGGATGATGATGATGTACCAGTATTAATAGGTCCTTGTATATTGTTGTTATTGGTATTATTGATCTTGATATACTGGTTTGCTCAGTAACAGCATGTGGTATTAGTCACTATATAATAGTGGTATGTGGGGCATTATTTGGGCCTTGCATATTGTTGTTATGGGTAATATTGGTCCTGCTATACTGGTTTGAACAGTAATATTATGGTGGTATTAGTCGAGATATATTGGTGACATGCTGTGATAATGTGGTCCATGTATACATACTGACCCGTAGAATACAGATAAGTCAATTAAACTGTTCAATGCAAACTCCAACAACAACTTAACCCAAAAAACAAAACCACAGTTGCATTTTTTCCGTTTCTTTTTTGGGGGGGAAAGGGGAAAGGAGAGGGATCAGACACTTCGTCTGTATAACTTGTTTTTCTTTGGCCCCATTTGAAATACATTTTCTTCTATTAGACAATCCCTTTAAATAGAAATAATTTTCTGCGGCGCACAACATCTGTCAAATCAAGTCGGGAACCTGTCATTGAAAAGTATTGGTCCACAGACGGTGTTTGAAGGTAGGGGGGCCCTAAGCTGAAGTTTTGCAACTTTGTCCATGATTCTTTGGATACGCCCCTGATTAATGTGAAGAACACCATTGGGAAGCTGAATTCAAGATGATAGCACTTAAGCATTTCCCCCAAAGCTTGCTTTTAAAATTGGATCACTTTCTGCAAAACTGTTATTCTTTATAGATGTTTTCTTACTTTGGAGACACCTTATATAGCATTTGCCTCCTGCTATAGCATGGCTGTCCATTCTACATCCGCAGATTTTAAGGAATCTTTCAGGGCATCTATAAAGCAAGTACATGAGCCTGTACATTGGCAGCATATTGCTTGCTTCATGGATTCACACCTTAATTAAGCTTTTAATTAAGTTCTATGACTCCTCTGATGTAGTAGGGTAAAAGTTTATAGCCATTATGGGTGGAAATGGGAAAAAAAGGGATTTCATCCCACAGCTTACAGAGATAGTTGTTAAGAGTGGATGCTTCTCGGGATGTGAAATGACCAAAAAAAACAAATTATTTCCTTCTCCAGTGTTCAGCGTACAGGATAAATTATGCTATATTTTAATAGATCAGACTTTTTTAGACGCATCGATACCAAATATGTGTAACTTTTTATTTTTTTATTTATAAAATTCCAAAAGGGGGATTTGAACTTTTCTTTTTTTTTCTTTTTTTTTTACACTGTAAAACATTTTTTCTTTTTTACTTTAACTTTGAATCTCCCTAGGGTACTACGCCACTAGGGGGCGCTATCATTTTTACAGCCTTATGCACTGTAGTACAATGCATTAGGGTGTACAAAGATGGAGGTTTTACTACTTCCTGCCTTCTCACACCCCTGCGACATAGTGCCAACACAAAATACAACCCTCACCTATCACGTTATAACTCCCTTATCACCGACTATTGCCCCATTACCTCCCCTACTCCACCTATCACCTCATAAGGAGTTTTTACAGAGGTGGGAACAGTTAGGGAGGTGCTGGAAAAGTGAGGAGACTAAGATGTTTGTGTGGTTAATTCTGTAGGAACACAGCATGGCTGGGAAAAGTCATCATGGCAATCTGAAACAGGTGGAGAAAGGGAAAGAGAATGACTCCCAACAGAGAAAATGCCAACTGTAAGTCACTAAAGGTAACTCCATTGTAATCACTTATATGTCTGCAGAGCACCTGTGTACAACTGGTATCTACCCCCAAATGGTCACTGTATGGCAAGAATATTGGTAGTAGTGTAATGGTTTTTATTAAGGAACAGTATGACCACATAGGTCATGGTGTGGTGGTATTATTCAGTCACTATGCGGTGGTGATATATGGTCATGGTGTTTTGGTATTATTCATTCACTTTGTGGTGGTGAATAGTGTTGAGCGATTACGTTGACCATCGACATCGGTCGATGGTAGATAGTCGACCATCATCGACAAGATAGTCGATAGTGAGCAGTCGATTATGAGCGATGACCATTAAAAAGTCTATGGGAGAGAAACAACCCCTTCATTCTTACCCCCAAAAACAAAGGGCTGGAGAAGCGGGAATTAACCCCAAACATAAATTTGGATACGTGCTACATCTTAGGCAACACACTTATTTTAAAAAAGCCCAAAAAAAAAAAACACACAACATTCAAACCCCCGTTTTGTACCACGAATAAACCCTTAAACCTGCATCACCCAAAAAAATTAAAAAGTCCCCAAAGGAAGGAGTTTAATTTGAACCATCTCTTCTTGAACGGGACATTGAATTCCCTGTCCTGGAACGCAGAAATGACCCCCAAAACCCTTGCATGACCCCCAAAATTTTAAAAGTCCCAAAAAAGGATCTTTAAACCACCATTTTATTTTTAACTGGCCCAGATTATACCGGGTCCGGGGCCCAGAATGACCCAAAACCTGCGGGCCCCAAAGATTAAAAAGGAAAAAAAAGGGATTTTTTCAACCCCCATTTTATTTTAACTGGACATTGCCCATACCTGTCCCCGTCCCCCCGCAGAAAAAAAATAAAAATTTTAAACCAATTTTGGGGAAAACCCCCCCCCCCCCCCCCCCCCAGATTCAAAAGTCCCGGGAAAAGGAGTCTTTCAACCACCATTTTATTTCACGGACATTTTACTGTCCCTGTCCTGGGTGGGCGCTTGCCCCCCCGTATGAGTGCAAAACCAATTGGGGCTTAAATTTTGGGAAATCCCGGGTGGTTAACGTCCTTTTTTCCCCCCCCAGGTGCCCTTTTTCTTGGCATTCTTTTTTCTTATTTTACTCAACGTGCGGGGAGGAAATTGTCTTTGTACTTTTTTCTCTGTCCGTGCTCCATACCCCATGTCCTCTGAATAACCTACATCTGGTAAAATTTTTCCTTCCCTCCCTTGTAAAATTTCCAAAAGGGAATTTTTTCCCAGCTTTTTTGGGTACATGCAAGTTTTTAGTTTTTTAATTTCCCTAAAAAAAACACATTTTTAAAATATAGGGAATTTCCCCCCAGTCTTTTTTTTCTCTTTTTTTAAAATTGTTTTAAAAGGGGTTGCCCTCAATACGGGGTTTGATAGCAAATTTTTAAAAAACTTGAAAAAAACAATCTTTTTGAAATATGTGTCCTTAACAGTTTTCAAACCCAATTCCTGTTTCTGCCCAACCCCATCCCCCTTGAGCCACTCTTGACAATTGTGAAGAACAAAGGGTCTTTTTAAAAACAAAAAATTTTTTTTTAAAATTTGGCCCTGTAGATAGCTGCTTTTAAAAGCAAAATCCCCCAAAAAATTCAAAGCATAAACCCTTGAGCCATTTTGGGAAACAATTGTGAAGAAAAAAAGGGTCTGTTGAAACAACATTTTTTTTTATAATAGGCCCCTGTAGTTAGCTGAAATTTCAAAGAAAAATTTCCCCCCAAAAAATTCAAAGCATGCCCCCCTTGAGCCACTTTAGACAATTGTGAAAACAAATGTCTGTAGAAACAACATTTTTTTTAAATGGGGAACCCTGTAGTATTGCTGCATTTAAAAAGCAGCAGGGACCCAAAAAATTATAAAAATGACTTCTCACCAAATTTTAAAAAATTGGGTGAGGGAGAAATGCCACTTAAAAACCCACATTTCTGTTCCCAAAAAGGCCCATGATTTTTGCTGAAATTCACGCTAAAATCCCCCAAAAAATTATAAATATGACTTCTCAGCCACTTTTATAAATTGTGAGGGAGAAATGCCATTTAAAAAGGGCCACCTTTTCTTTTTCCAAAAGGGCCCCATAATTATAGCTGTATCCCCCGCAACATGACCTAAAACCATTGACAATGCGAAAATTTTCAAAAAGTTTAATTTGAGAAAAAGGGAAATACGGTTTTGTCTTTAAAAACCCTTTTCTGTCTTTTTACAGCCCTCCTCACAGAAAAAACCAGCAAAATAAAATTTTGGGAAAAAGAGAATAAAAATTGCATTTAAGAAAGGGATCTTTTTTTAAAAAAAAAAAGTTTTCAAGAGGCCATTTCTGTTTAAAAGAGGAATTTTAAGAAAAAAACCGGCAACTAATGGGTGACCTGGGGAAATTTGGGGGGCCAAAAAATCATCGAGATCCATCCCTGATTCTTCTTGATGAAAGTAAAACGATCCACATTATCTGGGGGAAAAATCCGGGAGGGCGTTTGTTTTTAAAGGGGACCCTACAGCTGTGCAAAAGGTCCGCTAATAAAACGCTGGCTGCTGGGCAGGAAAACCCACTCAAATGGCGTGACGACCCAGCAGGGCCATTTCCTTTTTGGATACCCAAATTTCAATTGGGTCCAAAAACACACCCCAAAACTTTGGTTTTAAAAGAGCAAAATTAGTTTTGCACCATGACCCTTAAAAGCGGTTCTGTGTTTTTGGATGTTCCCTGATTCCCTTTCTTTGGTGGGGGTTAAAAAAAGTTTCCCAAAGGGGTTCCCAAATTGGGCTTCCCCAAACCTTTCCCTGCTGCTGCTTTTTGCCGCTAGCCTATTTGGGCACTCTAAAAACCCTGTCACGTCCGTTGTTGTTCCACCGTGACTTTTGGGGAAAACTTTAAAACAAAAGCAACAAAATGTCCCCCGGTTAAAACAATAAACCCAAGGTCTCCTTTTCCCTCATTTTACCCCTTCAAATTGGGGGGGTTTAAGGAAAGTGCTGAGTTTTGTTTTGCCCGGGGATCCAGGAGGGTGGCCACCCAAAAATGTTTTTTCTTTTTTGATGGCCTTAATTTCGGGGTCATTTTGGGAAAGGAAAGGGAGCCCCCCAAAGCACTCATGTGAGAATGGACCCTTGTTTTCCCCCAAGCCTCTGGACGAGGGGCACAAAGCAAACTGTTTTCCCTCATTTTTCCCCCTTCCTAAAAATTGGGCAAAAAACCTTTTCCCAAAGGGCAGGGACTGGGAAACCCCGTGGGTGTTGAAATACCTCCTCTCCTCCTCCTCCACCGCTGCCTCCGGCACAGGCTTTTTCAAAATTTGGCAAGGATGGGGGCAGAGCTCTTTCACCTGCCTCCACTCTTTGGGGGCTCAACACCCCGAGGTCCGCACCGCTGCTTGTCAGGCCAAAGTGGGCACTTCGTACTGCGTAAAGGCAATTTGGGTGCTGCCACAATTTGGGAGCATGTTTGGGGGGGGAATTCCAGGGGTGTTTTCCCCGTCAAAAAAGAATGGTTGAAAGGGAGGCCGACTAGCCGCAACGCAGCCAGGCGGGACGAAGCAGGGTTTTGGAAAGGCGGAAATGCGAACTTAAAACTTCGAGCCTTCCCCAGCAGGCAGTCCCGACCCCGGGGAGCTCTTTAAAATTTCTGGGAAAGACAAGGTTTTATTTCATGTGCCAGGCAAGGGGTTTGCTCCCGTTACCGGGTCTTTAAGGGGGGCCAGCAGATTTCGCCGTTTTAAACGCACACCCCCCCTTTCCTGGCACAAAGGGTTTTTGGCACCCAAACCAGCGTCGGTCCCCCCTTGCGAGAGCCGTCCACAGGGGTCCTTTAAACCCGGTGTGGACGGTTCCCAAAACAATTAATTTCAACACGGGGCCCGTTTTTTCTGGGCCAAGGGGATGCCACCAGAAAGGACCTTGGGGGAAAAGCCCTGCACCATCCCCGCGGTTTTGAAGAGCGTGCCGGCCCAGCCTAGAGCCACCATCACCCCCAAAAAAGACATCCACCCACTTTACCCCGGGAGCTGTCACAGAAAATTTTAGTTTTGGGCCCTTTGGGCCCTGCTTCTAGTCCATGGGGTTTTGGTGGTCAGAAAGGACTTTTCCGGGGCCCCCGATGCAGACAACCGGGTTTTAAATTTTAGGGTGCCCCAAAGGCTGGCCAGGGCAGGGACGGCTTTTTTGGCAAAAAAATGCCTGCTCGGCAAACTGGGAATGGGGGCAGGGGGAGGGGCCTGACCCTGGCGGAACCCATCTTGTCCACCAGACGGAAAGGCAACATTTTCCCAAAGGGCCAAAAACCCCCCCGGGGGCCTTGCCGAAAAACAGGCTTTTGGCTTTGGGATGGGGTTTTGGGTTTTAAAAAAATTTCTTTTGCTTTCCCCAAAAATGGGAAAACAGAAGGGTGGAGGGTAGGGCTGGCCGCTGAAAGGCGTGCAGGGCGTCAAACTGGCAGAAGGGAAAGGGGGGAGGGTGGGTTCTTGGGGGTGCTGGTGGTACTCGGGCGAGGTGGACTGAAGGAAGGGGTGATCCCGATCATGAATCTGAAGACATGGGCAGCTGAGGAAAGCTTTTGGGGGTGGCGGAGGGGAGGAGGCGGGGGACAAAGGGTTTTGGGTGGGTTTGGGGGCCCGCGTCAGTCGGCCTTTTTTTGGGCCCAAATGTTTTCCTCCATTTCAACTCATGCATTTTTGCTTCCCTGTGACAGACAGTTTGGTTTGGGGGTTAAACACCCCAAGGGTTTTTGCCCCCTACTTAACTTTTAAAGGCATAGGGGCATTTGACATCGCTTGGGGGAAACAGAGGCTTGGTCAAAGAAGGCCCCGGGTTGAGCGGGCCTTTTTTTACGGGATAAGCGAGAAGGGGGGGTTTTTCGGGGACCGTGGCGGGCGGGAAACAAAAATTAGCGGACCCTTTTGCGACCACCCTCTCCCCCTTTTTTAGGAGGAAACCCGAAATGACCTCCCCAACGTTTCCCCCTTCCAGTGTTTAAGCCTCACAAGCAAATTTTTTGCGAAAAGACCCCCGGGTTTAAACTTTTAATGTGTCTTCCCTCATCATCAAACCCCAGGTGACTTTGGTCGTTCCCTTAAAATTCTGCATCCGGGGCTGGGGGCTACAAGCAAAAGGGGTGCAAGCCCCCATTTTTGCCGATTAACCGGATTCCCTTTTCCTCCTCTGATGGCATCAGTAAATGGGGTTTAGAGCAAAAAAAAATCATCCTCCCTTTTGGCCCCTTGATCTTTGGGAAAACCTTCTGCCCCAACCGCCCTTTTGTCATCAAAGGGGGTCTTCAGAAAATGGATTTTCCACCGTGGTGGGTTTTAAAAGAGTTTACATTTGGGCTCTTCATGTTTAACCCGGGTGCTGGTGATGCTTTATGACGACATTTTGGGGGCCCTGACTGGGAGGGCGAGGAGGTAAAACTGCTGGATGGAGGTTGCATTAACCCGAAGGACAGATTGGGGACCCTGTTTTTTTTACTGTGATTTTACAGGGCCCTGACCCCCGGGGTTTACAGGCCCGACGGTCCTGCAACAGGCGATCCCCTTTGGGATCTGTTGTCGCCAGCCCCTGGAAAGGGGCACCTTTTCCCGTAAACCCCCTACCTCCCTGTTTCCCAACCCCCCCCTTTGCTTTGCCCTTTCCACCCAATTTTTGCCCCCATGTTCAAAATATAAAAATTTGAGAAGGTATGGAAGGGGTTTTTTGGGAAAAGGGCTCTTATTAAAAGAAAGGCAAAATCACAGCTATTTCAAATCCCCCAAATCAAAACAAAAAAAGCTGGTTCAAAATATAACTGCAAAGTAGATTATCAACAAAGTGGGCCCGCGCCAAGTGAAAAAACACGTAAACTGAAAAAGTATTCGGATAAACAAGGGATTTTTGGGACCTATCAATTCACCTGTGGTTGGGCTATAAAATTGCCCGTATTCAAAAAATTTAAATGCAAAGTAGATGAACAAAAAGCTGGCCCGCGCCAAGGAAAAAAAAAAAATTTGGTTTTATTCAAAATTTTTAAAACTGCAAAAAAGGTAAGAAAATGTATCCCTAAAAAAAAACTGGCCTTTTTTTCCCTTTAAAATTGGGGTTTAAACTTTTAAATTTAAGTTGGAAGCCGCCTCAATGGAAAAAAAAGCTGTAGTGCCCAAAGTAAAAAAAACACTTTTCTGTTATTATTCTATAATTTCAAAAATATTTTTTTGGGACCTTTTTTAATTCCCTTTGGGGACTATAAAAATTGCGGGTTCAATTTTAAATGCCCAAACTGCCCCAATGGGAAAAAAGCTGTAGTGCCCAAAATAAAAAAACACGTATCTGTTTTTGTATTATTTTTTCAAGATATTTTTGGGGACCTTTCAATTACCCCGTGGTGACCAAAAAAAATTTCTGGATTTAGTTTAAAATGCAAGCTGCCTCAATTTAACAAAGTTTTAGGGGCGCCCCAAAATCAAAAAACAGAATCTGTTATGTATTCGTATAATTCAAGATATTTTTTTTGGGACCTTTCCAAATTTCCCCCGTGGTGACTATAAAAAATTTTGATTTCAAATTTAAGTGAAAGGTGGATATATCAACAAAGGTGGAATGGGCAAAATTGAAATGAAACCCTATCTGAAATGTATACTGGATAATAAAAGTGGAGTTTTGCAGCTAACAAAGAGACCTGCGTTACTAGAAAAGATGTGTATCCTATAAGTTCAGGCTGCCAATATCCAGGAAATATTTCAATAGAAAACTGTTAATAATTAAAGCTATTGCAGTGCAATGTCTACACTAAACCCTTGGTGAACTTTATCCAGTATTCTTTATAGGCTTGTCTGTGTTCGCCCGCGGGGGCCCCCCTCCGCTCCCCCCCGTGACTTTAAAGCGGTAGATGCTCCTTTAAAATTCTCTACCTAACTACATAAAATCTTCCAATCTCTAATATAACTAAATTTTAAGGATAACAGCAAATAGTAGAGGTTTCTCTGTGAAGAAATAGAATAATTTCGCGAGCTCTTTGGACACAAGCAAGCGGCACGTCCTTTGCTCTGAGACGCTGAGAGACACTGGGGCTGAACAGGAAACGCTGTTTCTATGTAAAACGAGGTCAGTGATTTTTCCAGCCAATCGCAACCATACACATCCCAGTCATGACGTCGCACACACATCTCATCCTGCTCTTTCTGTAAGTGATTTGCTGGCCCCCAAAATGAAGGAAGCGCCGAAAAGGGAGCGATCTTAATAGATGATGCACAGATTTTAACCTAAATTATCGCAATGACTAAAAATTTCGATCAACAAAAAAAAACTGTGCCGATTTCAACTTTGTCGATAATAATCGCTCAACACTAGTGGTGAAATGTGGTCATGGTGTTGTGGTATTATTTAGTCACTATGTGGTGGTGCTATGAGGTCATTATGTGGCAGTATTATTCAGTCACTATGTGTTGGTGATATGTGGTCATGGTTTGGTGGTATTATTCAGTCACTATGTGGGGGTGATATGTGTTCATGATGATGTGGTATTATTTGATCTTTGCATCATTGATTATACCAGTTTTGGCATACAAAAAAAGCATCAAGTGGCTCACCTGATTTGGGCTAAATTCACTGTTGTGGAGGATGAATGATGATCCCGGGCGTGCCGCCGGCCAAGCGGTTAACTTGCAATGCAATCCTGAAGCACCAATGCAACTCCATGTCGTGGGGTGCACCGTAAATGACTCCTTCGCCCGGTGACCAACTAACCTTATGCCTATGCCATTTCTTCTGTTTACACCACCACGTGTTATGCATCCAGTCACCTGATTGGTGGGAGTTTTCTTTTAAATAATGGCGGCTTCCAGCGGTCGAGTTAACAGTGAACAAGAGCACTGAGCTTGAAACGCGTCTGTTGGATGCATTGCGTTAAGCATATGTACATATGGCTGTCTTTAACGTTTATATCCGTTTTGGTTTGGTCAGAAACAGTATGGTGATATTTGCTTTGTGTTATGTTGTCACTTTATGACCATTCTTTATAGTAGAGGTATCATCCATAGAATATTATCCATAGAATATTATCTTACAGCATTTATATGTATAAAAAACAGTACTTTAGTTAACAACATATGTATTGATTCCAGAAATTATACTGTTGTAATTCAACTGGCCTTGTGGTGTGGGGGTGCATATTTAACGTCTGTAGGGCATGGACGCGTGTCCTGTGGGATGTCATTGGTTAGGGTGTGGTTGGAAGCATAGCCTGATGTATTCTTATTTGAAATCTCTAAAAGTTGGAAGGTATGGCTCATGCCCTAGGTCAGGCAGCAGCACAGCAGGCGTGATGATATTATTGCATCTCGCTGCCTGCAAAACAGCATCCAGAGGGCTAAATGGTCAGAATCCACTGATCCCGGCTGTTCTGCCTTCACAGTGCAGGTGGCGGCTGCAATCGCTGTGGTGAAACTGTGTGGTGAGGGGTGTTTGTGGGCTAATTGACTAATAGCCCCGATTGCAAGTACCAACACTGCAAGTGCTGTAGCTACACCACTGCTACAGCTACAAAATATGAATGCAGATCTGGAAGCTAACTTACCACTCTCTGCCATCCTGCAGCATTTCTCATACCATATGAGAGAGTCTAACTACTGAAGTGGCTTGTTAAAGCAGTCCAATTTTGAGCTTTTACTTGGTGTGAGGACCACTGGTAATGTACTTGTTTTATTGTGCTACGGAATTTGCTGGAACAATATAAATGATGTTTATAAATGGAAATCTAAGTGAGTGTCAGAGTAAATATGCTGTTGTAGCACTAAAGATGTAAGAAGTGTGCTTCTGTTCAGTAGCAATAATGAAAAAACCGTTTCCCGGGTTTTTTTTTTTACTAAAAAACAAGTGAGCTTCCTGTATTTTATTACATGTGACAAATGTATTACTTCATGTCAAAAGGTTTCAATATGTCATAAAATTACAAAAAAGTATTGCTTCATGTTTCCCTTACATAGCAAAACTACTTTTAAATCCATGTAAAACCCCGGGGATAGTTTTTAAATTAAGTTTTTGTTTTAAACTTTCCCTTTTAAAAAATTTCCTCTAAAATACAATAATAAAAAATTAAAAAACAAAATCAAAAATTAGTGTAGGAAATTGATTTGTTACAGAGAAAGATGCAGCCCATATGAAAACTAGACTGAACTTAATTTCACAGGACCTAGCTTAAAACCCTTAGAATATCTTTATAGAAAAAAAAATTCGGGGGGTCGTTATCAAAAATCTTTTACTTATGCCCCTTATTGAATTTGGGGATGCCTTGCTTAAGCGTCTTTTATTAACTAGCAGAAACCCTTTTAAAAAGGGGCAGTTTATGTAACAAAAGGGGCAGGGGTTTGTTTTCTAATTAAATATTTTGGAATCAATTACAGCGTTTTAATCCGTGTCTAAAATAGTCCACTATAGAACTCCTTCCAATGTTCCCATCAGTAGGTTCAAACATATACTTTGGTTATTACCCTATTTTTTCCTACCTTTTTTAAAAACAATAGGCTATTCTCCATACTTAAAAATACTTGAGTTCTTTTGTCCCCCAGATACTGCCCAAAAGGGTCCCCTGGATCAGTCCCACTCAATGAAAAGTTCTTCTAAAATATAGCAGGAGGCATTGTTATCTGACAGGCAATATGTGTGTCTCAAAAAGGGTATTTTCAGCACTGTACACATCCGCTAGTACGCTCCATCGGTGTTCTGACACTCTGTGGCGGCCCCACCTGGAATTTGTCTTGTCAGGTTTCCCTCCAATTTTAAAATCTTCTTACCTTTTTTGGTATCCTTTTTTTTTTCTTTTTATACATCGTATGAAAACCCGGTTATTTAACCTAACTTTGATGCACATGTGATCGGGGTCCAAAAAAAACCCACACCATTGGGCATTTCAAGAGCTATATCCCCCTTTTACTATTACAAAAAAAGGGACTCTTTGTTGTAATTCTTTCCTTTGTGAAAAGGGGTTAGTATGCTCTTTTTTTTTTTCAGGGCATTCTGGAAATTTGGGGGTGAATGTTTTCCTGATTTACCGGGCATTTTGTTCTTGTCTACGTTTTTCCCAAGGTCTGTACAAATATCAGTGTTTACCTATTGTGCGTCCCTTTTCTATAACAAATTGAAGTAATTCCCTAAATTTTTCCTACTTGGGATGCTTAAAAAAATCCAATGTTTTTAAAAAAAAAAGTAATTTAAAGGACTATTTACTTACGTTTGAAAATATAGAATCTATTTTCAATTTCCTTGTAAACCCTGAGAATTTGTGACCCTTTCCCATTTTCATAAACCCCATCCCTTTTTTTTTTTTTTAAGTGTTTGCATACCCTCATGCTGTAAATTTGTTAATGTTCTTCTCCATCTGTTCATGGTATATATCATCTTCAACGTTTTTTTTCTCGCTCGATAAGTTGCCCTTTTTGCTAAATTGGTTTGAAAAAAATTTTTTTAAATTTCGGGGGATCAATGTTCCTACAGCTGGGGGTTACCCTGAGGGGGTTCCTGTACCCCAGTTAGCAATTATTCATTCCCACATTTGAGCGAATATATTCGACCACGGAATGAGAATTTTAAAGGGCTTTGGTACAGATATTGGATGACTCTTTCATCCTGTGGCGGGCCCCTAAGAAAAGAGCTACTGAACTTCATTGAGTTTATCAATGGGGTTCTGTCTCTGATTCAGTTTTCAGCCATTAGGGACGTAGACTTTATCCAGTATCTGGATGTTGAGGTATGCAAATTCAATGGACATTTGCGCACAAATTTGTAAACAAAGCCCATAGATCGAAATATTGTACTAAGTAAGGAGAATTTCCATGTTCCTCAGATTTTTGCAGGGATAGAACAGAACCAACTTATCAGAGCGAGAAGAATCTGTTCTGAAGATGATATATACGGTGAACAAATGGAAAAGATAATTGACAAATTCACAGCACGCGGATACAATCGACAAGATTTTAAAAAGTAGGTATGGAGGTGATGAAAATGTAAATATCACAGATCCTCAGCTCAGGTCGACAAAGGAAATCGAAGTATAGATTGCTATATGTCAGTACGTATAATGCACATAGTTCTTTAATTAAATCTGTTATTAAAAAAACATTGCCATTTGTTATCTAGTGATCCCAAATATGGAAACATCTTTAGGGAATTACTTCAATTTGTTTATAGAAAGGGATGCACAATAGGTAATACACTGATATCTTCTGATATCAGACCACGGGAAAAAAGTTGACAAGAATGAATAGCCACATTAAAATCAGGAACCTGCCTCTATTGCCAGAATTGCCATGCAATAATAAAAGGACCATACATAACCCATTCTTCACAAGGTACTAGAATTACAATCAAAGAGTCCTTTACTTGTAATAGTAAAGGTGTGATATATTTCTTGAAATGCCACTGCGGTGTGGGCTATGTGGCTACGTAGCATCAAAGTTAGATTAAATTAACATCGGTCATCAATACGATTGTATAAAAGGAAAAAAGAGGATACTCAAACAGGTAGAGAAGAGATTAGAAAAAAATTTGGAGGAAGCACTGTATCAAGACACTTCCATGATGCCCGCCACAGAGTGTCAGAACTCCAATGGTTCGTATTAGAGGAGGTGTACAGTGCTGAAAATACCCTTCTTGAGACACACATTTTGCAGAGGGAATCGGCCTGGATATTTAGGTTCAATACACTGGTCCCTGTAGGGTTAAATGAAATAATGAACTTGAACAAGTATTCTTGTGATTAGTTAACCAATATATTGTTTTTAATTGTAATAATGTATAAAACTGTTGATTGTTTATGCTTTTAATGTTATATGTAACATGCATGATGTAGCTAATTCTCACGTATATAAGGATCACAAGGTTCTGGTCACGCATGCTTGAGAAAGAGAGCGTGTGGGACCTTGAAGCACTGCGCACACAGGTGCGTGTACCCTGCCTGTCGGATAACAATACCTCCTGCTATACTGACAAGAACTTCAGACATTGCCGTGGGACTGATCCGACTGGATCTTCCGTTGCAGGAGTCTGGAGGACTAAAAGTAACTGCAAGTATTATTGAAGTATGGACTGAATATGTCCTATTGTTGCTTAAATAAAGTAGGATAAATATAGCCAAGTAATTTAGTCCACAAGTATATGTTTGAATGGTGTTTTATATCCAAACATAGAAGTCTATATTTGAGCTAAAAAGTTCACCTTTTGTTTCACCTGTCTATAGAAAACTTTATTGGAAGCATTGTCCAGGTAGTCTTGGGAAAACATGTATTGGGCTACAATATTTTTGGACAGCAGTGATCTTATCCATGGTACTCTTGTGTGTACACAGGCCCATATTTACTATTGCTGTCTAAAAGTTACACCCCATAAACTTAGACAGGCAGGTGGGTGCTAGATCTATTACAGGGCTCACGCTATTTGATAAAATTGGGACAATTTGTGTATGCTAGAAGGATTTGTTCCAATGATGAGGGTTATTTGCAAGATATGTATAGAATTGTGTATAAGTTTGTGGTTTGTGGGTATAATAAGGAGGAACTAATGATTATTGGTAGGGAGGTTTCTCAAAAAAATCTGAGGAAATGTTTGTCTAGGTACAAAAAAGTAGGGATAAAATTCATTTTATTTCTATGTATGTAGAAATCGCCATTCGCCACACTACCAACAAATATTGTTACATTTTGAAATCCGATAATAAATATGGTAAACTATTTGAAGAAAAACCAGGATGTGTATTTAAATGTGGTTGATCGTTGGTTCATCAACTTGTTAGATCTGATATATGATCACCTCCATCTACAAGGCAAAAAAGCTAGTTACTACCCGGATGATAACTTACCCATGCCTTGTTCCAACTGTTCTGTAATCCTGAAAGGTTGTACTATTGCTCACCTGCTAAAGAGCACCCCTATCCTTGTTAAGGGATTTCTTACATGTGAAACTAGAGGGCTTATATACTTATTGAAGTGCCCATGTGTTACAGTGTATATTAGGCAGACAGGCTGTAGGGATAAGATTTGTATTAATGAGCACAAATCGACGATTCGATCATATAGAGGGGAAATAAGTAATATAAATCAGTCTGTCCAAAAGAAATATGGGGAGACTACTGTGGTCAAGCATTTTTTAATACAGGCCATTGAATAAGTGATCTTAGGTGCTGTGTATTAGAAGAGGTGCAGACACAGGGCGATATGTCACTGACAACTAAGTTGCTTATACATGAAACATGTTGGATAAACGCTATGGATTCCCTTCCCCCCCAAAGAACTTAAAGAAAATGTCAGTCTTCGGTGCTTTCTTTGAAATTTTAATATGTTTTTGTATTTCTGCATGTTTGTTTTGTTAAGGTTTTAAATTGTTACAGGTTTTCCATAATAACTAATATGCCTGTGGCTATATAAAGAGTAAAAAACACTCAGTGCGCATGCCTGAGAAAGAAGGAGGAGGTCCTTTGAAACGTTACACAGTGCGCATTAATGCATCTATTCTGCACACCAATGCTGATCCCTCTGTATTACATGGACTTGTAAAAAAGAGGACTACTACCTTCCAACACTGGATTAACTCCCTGAGAGAATGAGTGTCACACAGGTTATATTTGAAAATCTTGAAAATGGCTTAATAGTTGATGAAGCCAAGTATATGTGTGAGGCAAGTAAAGAAAATATTGTGAAAATATATTGGGCTATGATCTTGCTTGCTTAATTTGATAAATTTGTCCCATCTTTCGCCTTGTTTAGCATTTTTAGACCAACTATTAATTGTCTTACTTTCTATTCCAGAATTGTAGTACATCTTTTGTTCAGTTTTTGGCACAACTTGTCCCCCCTCCCATTTCTGTGAAGCCACTTCTCCCACATCGGAGAGGGCAAAAAAAGTGTATAAAGTGTCCATATAAATGTGTCTGTGAAAATATTGTGGGCTAGTGTTGAGCGATTTTTTATCGACAAAGTTTAAAACGGCCCAAAGGTTTTTATGGTGATCGAAATTTTCAGAAACATGCGATAAATTAAGGTTAAAATCTGTGCATCATTATTAAGATCGCGGGCCATTTTCAGCGCTTCCTGTAATTTTGGCGGCCAGCAAATCAGATTACAGGGTGAGATGTGGGGTGCAAACGTCATGACTGGGATGTGTTATGGTTGCGATTGGCTGGAAAAATCACATGACCTCGTATTAACATAGAACAGCGTTTCCTGTTCAGCCTTAGTGTCATCCAGCGTCTATAGGAAAAGACGTGCGCTCTTTCCTGTGGCCAAAGAGCTCAGCGAAATTAGTCTATTTCTGCACAGAGAAACCTCTACTATTAGCTGTGATCCTTCCAATTTAGTTAGATTAGAGATTTCAAGATTTTATGTAGTTAGCTAGAGAATTTTAAAAAACAGATCTACCGTGTAAAGTCAGGGGAAGGGGGGGGGGG